>VYZS01103920.1:613-10796 GCA_013400695.1 Neodrepanis coruscans
CCAGTTGCGTTGCTCCGGCCAAAGCAAAGTCCAGGATCCTGAGGAATTCTTCAGCTGCTGGATGTAGGCCTGCAGCAGCTGGGCATCCATTTGTGAAGAGGCAGAGGACTCAAAGGAAGCATGGGCGAGGACTGGGGTTCCCCTTCTCTGTGCTCATGTCCATCGTCCTGTGCTCATAATTGTCCTACGTCCTTTCCTCATCCTTGTCTGTGGTCCTTTCCTTTCCTGTGCCCATTTTATTCTCCTCATAAATGTCCACTGTATTATCTGTGTCCATGTCCATTTGTTTGTCCTTGTCCATCTCTGTCGTCTCCTCCTGCAGAGAGAGAGAGAAAGAGAGAGAGAGAGAGAGAGAGTAAACTGAGTGGGAATTGTGCCACAATTACACTTCAGTAGGAATGTGCTAATCTGTAAAATATGTGCTTTTATCAGATTGCAGCCAAAAGGGTAAAACTGAGTGTGTGATGTGTGACAGCTTTATATAGCTACACCTGTCAGAACTGTATGTAATAAATGGATTAGTTTACTAATAACGAGGGAAATTTAAGTAGAGCAGAAAAGTGCATTTTTTTCATCTAATACTAAACAAGTGTACTCTGAGTACTGCACCTAACTGGGATGAAGTTAACTTGCTGCTTAGCAGTCTGAATAGTGCTTTGGATTTGTGACTAAGAGTGTAGAGAACTCACCAGTGTTTTGGCTATTGATGTGTAGTGCTTGAACAACAAGAAGGCTTTTTTTCTTTTCCTCACTCTGCACTGCTTCCTTCTTCTCCATGATGAGTAGGCTGAGAGTGAGCAAAAAGTGCCAAGGAGAAAGGCCAAGACAGCTGATCTAAGCTGACCAAAAAGATATCCCATACAGTTTGACACTGAATGCAATGATAAGAGCTCTAAAAGAGGAAGAGGCATTTGGGACATTTGTGGATATGGTGTTTGCCATCGTAAGAAACTGTCACATGTGCCAAGGTCCTGCTTGGCAAAAAATAGCTGGACATGTGCCTATTGATGTGAAGTAGCAAATTAATTACTTTTTTTGGTGGTTGTTTTATTGGGGTTTTTTTTTTTTTTTTGGTTTTTTTTCGGTTTTTTTTAGAAAACNGTTTTTTTTTTTTTTTGGTTTTTTTGTGGTTTTTTTTTTTTTGCTTTGCTGTGAATTCAGCTTTTGCTTCATTTATTAAATTTATCTCAATTCACAAGTTTTCTTGCCTTCATTCCATTTTCTCACTGACCTTCAGGAGAGGGAAACAAGCAAGCATCTATGTGGGCACTTGACTGCTTCCTGGGGTCAACCCACTGCAGTCAGACTTCTTGCCATAATCATAGAATCATAAAAGAGTTTGGGTTGGATGGAACCTTTAAGGATCATCTAGTTCCAATCCCCTTGCTCCAATCCCCACCCTCTAGGTCAGGTTGCTCAGTCCCATCCAACCTGGGCTTGAACACTTCCAGGAACCTGGCATGCACAGCTTCTCTGTGCAACCTGTTCTAGTGGCTCATCATCATCACAGAAAGGAATTAATTCCTAAAACTCCATCTAAAATCTCTCCTCTTTTACTTTAGAACCATTCTTAATTGTGCTATCACTATCTGCCTGTGTAAAAAGTTCCCCTCCATCTTTTTAATAGGGCCCCTTTAAGTACTGAAAAGCTACAGTGAGGTGTCCCCTGAGCTTTCTCTTCACCAGACTGAACAATTCCAGCTCTCTTAGCCTGTCTCTATAGGAGGAGTGTTCCAGACCTCTGATTATCCTTTTGGTTTTTCTCTAGACCTGCTACAATGGATCTACAACTTTATTGTGCTGAGGACCCCAGACCTGGATGCAGTACTCCAGGTGGGGTCTCACAAGGGCAGAATAGAGAAGGATAATCATCTCCCTCAACATGCTGGTTATTCCTATTTTGATGCACACCAGAATGCAGTTGGCCTCTTGGGCTGTGAGTGCACACTGTTGAATCATGTCCAGCTTTTCATCCACCAGAACCCTCAAGTCCTCCTCAGGGCTGCTGTCAATGTGTTCATCACCCAGTCTGTACTCATCTCTGGGATTTCCCCAATGTAAGTGCAGCACCTTGCACTTGGCCATGTTGAACGTCATGAGATTCCCATGGGCCCACTTTTCAACCTTGTCTAGGCCCTCTGAATGGCATTGCTTTCTTCTGTTGTGTCTACTGCACCACTCAGCTTTGTGTCATCTGCAAATTTGCTGAGGGTACACTCGATCACACTGACTGCGACATTGATAAAAATATTAAAGAGCACTCATTCCAAAACAGTGCCCTGAGAGACACCATTTGTCATCAGCCTCCACCTAAATAGAGGAGGTTGACCATAACTCTTTAGCTGCATGCATCTAAACAATTCCTTTATCCTATCCTATCCTATCCTATCCTATCCTATCCTATCCTATCCTATCCTATCCTATCCTATCCTAATCCTATCCTATCCTATCCTAATCCTATCCTATCCTATCCTATCCTAATCCTAATCCTATCCTGTCTTGCCCTATCTTATCCTATCCATAGTCTGACTTCTATCATAACCGGCAATTATATATTATTTTAGTCTGCTCTCAACAAAAAAGTGATTTTACAGAAAAAGCATACACTATGACTTTAGCTAAGCAGTTAGCAAGAAATATTTAATACTGTATTGTATTTTTAGTAGCTTAATTATGACTTCACAGCCAGATTTTATTGCAATATTCTTAAAATCAACAAAGTAACTGTCACCTTAGTAAGGGCAAACATGTGGTTCTTCCTAGCAGCTATTTTTTCCCGTGCAAACATATTCCCCACTACATCTTTTGGAGTTATGAAACATGCTCACACGGTCTTTCTTTGCACCTCTGCAATCATAAAACTGGTGATGACACTTTCAAAAATCACTAAATGAATTAGTTTGAGAAGTGTGGGATCAGCTGCAGAAGGATGTAGGGAAAATAGTCAAATTCTCCTTTCATTGCTTCCAGTCCGTCATCCTCTCAGGATAGATTCCAAATGTGAACACAGAGAGTTGCTGAATTCTTGCCAGCTGGAGTACAGCAGAAGACAATATTTGCAAAGTGTGAAAGGAAAGCAGTGAAAGGCAGTCCAGATATCAGTAGGAGTGAGGATGGAGGGATGGAGAGAGAATAAAAAAACAAAAATAGTCACTTCAGACTTGGATATAGCACTTCAAAGTCTTTTTATGAGCTGAGCTAAATGTGCTTTTAAAGATGACTTGTAGCTGTGAAAAAACTTCTTAGGTCCAATTCATTAGCCTCACGTCACACTTAAGCTATTACAAATCCTTCCATTAGGTAGGAAATTAGTTTACTTGCTGCTGAACCAGAGAGATGAAACATAGGAATTGTATAACTAGAAGTTGGACTCTGCTGAAAAACTGACAGGATTGTTAGATAAAGTAGACAAACTTCTCTGAGGATTTGTAAGTCCTTCATTCAATCCATGCCCCTGAGCAGGAGCAGGTGCACAGTTCTGACATGAAACAAAATTTCAAAGGTTTAGTGCCTGAATGGAAGACCAAACCTCGGTACATTTCAAGCACAGTGAAGATCCATCACTAATCATCTTGCCTCTAGACTATTTTCACATTGGCAATGACAGAAAAAGAAGATATTCCTTGAAGTCTGATTAGCATAACAGGCAACTGAAATAGTGGGGGACATCCAGAAAATAGTTAATAAGTTACGATGATGGAATTTTGAAACATAAACCAGTATATAATAGAAAGGTAAAATTTTAATAAAAATTGTATATTGACTTTGCATCATAAAGCATGATGATAGGTACTAAAAGCATGCGTATGTTGAAGATACCGATTTTCAATGACAATTGCAACTCCAATTAAAACCTGTTCAATTGCTAGAACATGAACACAAAGGGCCTTGAATATTAATCAGTGAATACAAAGCTGACATACTGCTTTGTAGGAACTTATTAGGCAGATGCAACTGAGCCCAAAGCAAATGCAATGTTATTCAAGTTAACATAGCCACTAATGGAAAAGGATTACTCTGAATTAAATTATCTTATATTTGCCACAAGCTAGGAGCACAAACATAGATATTTAATGAAGATCAGTCAATGTGCGCTTCTACTTAGGATAACTTGGTCATGCTTCCCTGTCTTAAGATATATTTGTGGCATAGTATTCTGGCCTTATTTATTGTCAAGGTACTTATTTTATCTTTTTTTTTTTTTTTTCCCAATTTAAAGTAACATAAGATCAAATCAAAATTGTATGTTAATCATATGTATTAAAATGTTTAAAGTTCTGAGATAATCCCAATATTAAATTTTGAATTTGTCATAAATGTCTACTTCTTATTCTTTCTGTTTATACAAGCATCTTAAAAAATTAGGGTTTTTTTGGTGAATATCTAAATAACTATTCAAATTATTTTACAAAATTACTAATATGGTGTTCTGCTGAGAACAATTAAATAATCAATGATAAAAGCGAAATATTTTCAATATGCTCATCTTAATGTGGTCTGATGTGCCATATGTGCACGACCATTTGAAATGATCCTTCCTACCATGAGTGGTGTTCAGGTTTGGGACCGCCTAAGCGAACTGAATATATGTAAGTCCATAGAACTAAATGAGATACATTCCAGCATCCTGAGAGAACTGCATGATGTAGCTGCTAAACCACATTCCATCATATTTAAAATGTTGTGGCAGTCATGTGAAGTTCACAGTGACTGGAGAGGACAAACTATTGTACCCATTCTTCAGAAGGGACAAAAGCAGATGTTATGGGCTAAACAGGAAAGTTTTTAAAACTTTTTTTCTTTTGCCTGGAAGAAGGGAGTGAGTGAAATGGCTGGGCCCTGTCCCAGGGCCTCACAGAGTGACGGAGTCAGTGGCGGAGCGGAGCCACTGGGTGTGGAGTGCAGCGGATGGAGATGGTGCGGAGAGCGGCAGGGCGAGTGCAGAGCCAACCTGGCCTGGCCCAGCCTGGCCCGTGCTCACTACCGGGAGTGACAGTGCACTGGGCATGGCTCAGAGTGTGCTGCTGTTGCCAGGGCTGTGAGCACAGGGCCAGCTCATCCTGACCTGGTCCACGCTCACCACCGTGATCGGGCCCGGGCTGGGAGCAGTGGCATGCAGGGCGCAGCTCAGAGCATGCCACTGCTGTGCAGTGGGAGCAGTGACAGAGCAGCACTGCCACCACTCTGGACACACTGCAACCCCCACCAAATGTGCCATGGATTGGAGTGTGCAGGGACCCTCAAACCACCATGGGATGTGGGGGTGGGTGGCAGCCACGCCTTGGAGACAATGGCACCAGCTGGTGCATGGAGCGGCGGGCACTACACCAGCTTCCCAGGGCCGTGGCCAGGGGGGTCACCCTATGGGCAGGGCTGCTGGCACCCTGCACCCCCCCGGTCTCTGCAGTGTTGGCAGTGGAGCAGGCTGTAGCCCCTTCCCGTAGTGAGTGCTGCCCCCAGTGTTTTGGTGGAAAATGCTGCCATGTTTGCCTCGTGGTGAGGTCCAGAGAGGGGCCAGCACCCAGTGCCATGTGATACCAAACCAGGCTGCTGACTAATGGAGAAGCAGCGTACACCAGAAACTGTGTATGAGAAAAAATGAGAACAGACACCCTATAAAATCAGCACAAATGGAAATTGGCTTGCTCTCTCAGCTCTCTCTCGGCACAGATGGTGGTGCGTCATGACTGCAGCTCCAGCAGTGCCAGCAGAGGACCATGCAGCTTCACGTGGCAGTGATAGCCGTGTGGTATCTCTTCCCCTTGGGTCCTCTGGTGCTTTCCTTTCACAGTCTTGATTTTCCAGCAGCTCTGCTGTAGGACCCTGCTGCATCACCTCCCCAGCACTGTCCAGATGGCAGGACTCCTTCCTCCCCCTCCACTGCCCAACAGCCGGCCCAGAACAGAAAAATGGTTATTCTTTTTTTTTGCAGTTATTATTGTCGGGTTATTGTTTGTATCACTGGTTCAAGCGTATAGTGGTTCATACACCCCTTATATTCCATATATTCCATAAATTACTGTGTTGTTGTCTTCTCTATATGTATCTCATCTTTTAGTAAAACCCCTTAGTGTCCAAACTAGGACAGTGGGACTGTGACAATTACTGACCAATCAGTCTTACCTCTCTGCCTGGTAAGATCATGGAACAGATCCTCCTGTGAGATATGTCAAAACATATGGAAGACAGAAGGTGATTACAGACAGCCAGCATGGCTTCACCAAGTACAAATTGTGCATGACTTAATCTAGTGGCCAACAATGGATTGCTTTAGTGCGATAAGGAACAGCTGTGAATGTCCTCTACCAAGATTTCTGTAAGATCTTTGATATAGTCCTTCACACCATTCCTACCATTAAATTGGAAAGCTATAGATTTGATGGAGTGTGTTGGTTTTGACTGGAGTAGAGTTCATTTCCTTCATAGTGGCTGGTACGGGTCAATATTTTGGATTTGGGCTGAAAACAGTGTTGATAATATAGATAATATTGAAATGTTTTCATTATTGCTGAGCAGCACTTGCACAGCATCAAATTTTCTGTTCCTTGTACTGCCCTACCAGAGAGAAGGTTGGAGGTGCACAAGAAGTTGGGAGGGGAGACAGCTGGGACAGATGACTCCAACCATCCAAAGGGATATTTCAGACCTGGCGACAACACGCTCGGTATATAAAGCTGGGGATAAAAAGGAGGAAGGGGATGATGTGCAGAGTGGAGGTGTTTGTCGTCCCAAGTTACCATTACGTGATGGAGCCCTGCTTTCCTGGAGATGTTTGAACACCAGCCTGCCCATGGGAAGTGGTGAATGAATTCCATGTTTTATTCTATTTGTAAGCACAGCTTTTGCTTTACCTATTAAACTGTCTTATCTTAGTCTACAAGTTTTCTCACTATTAATCTTCCAATACTTTCTCCCATCTCACTGATGGAGGAGCAGCTGTGGTGCTTAATTGCCAGCTTTGGTTGAAACACAGTATGTACTGGGCTAGGAACTTACTGCATGGGTATGACCAAAGAGTTACGATCACCACACATATAGGTGGAAACCAGTTAAAAGTGCTGTCCCTCAAGGTTCTGTGCAGGAACTAATACAATTTATGTCTTTATCAGTGTCACAGTGAGACTGAGTGTGCCCTGATCAAGTTTGCAGATGACACCAAGATGAGTAGTACAGTTTTTTTACTAGATGAATGGGGTGCCATTCAAAGGAATCTTAACAGGCTTGAGGAATGGACTCATGTGAACCTCACTAATATCAACGAGACCAAGTTCAAGGTCCCATACATGGGTCAGGGCAATCTCCAGTATCAGTTTTAACTAGGGGATTCAATGACTGGAGCAGCCCTTTAAAGAGAGGAAAAGCTGGACATAAACTGGCAATGTGTGCTTGCAGTTCAGATCATATCCTGGGTTACGTGAGGAAACTGTGGTCAGCATGATGAGGGAGATGATTCTTTCCCTTTAGTTCACTCTTGTGAGACCCCTCTTGAAGTGATGCATCCAGTTTTGAACTCTCAACAGAAGAAAGACATAGACCTATTGGAGTAGGTCCAGAGGAGGCCACAAAGATGACCAGAAAACAGAACACCTCTCCTGTGAAGTCATGATGAGAGATAATTGGGTCTGTTCAGACTGGAGAAGAGAAGCCTCTGAAGACACCTTATTGTGACCATTTGATATTTAAAGGGACTTACAAGAAAATTGAAGAGAACCTTTTCACCAGCACCTGTAATGGTTGGAAAAAGGCCAATGGAAAGACATAGATTTATGTTAGATATAAGAGTAAATTTTATTTATGATAAGGGGGATGAGATAGGTTGAAACAGGTTTCCCAAAGAACCTGTGGATGTCCCATCACTGGAAGTGTTCATGGTGAGGCAGGACAGGACTTTGAGCAACTTGCTGCAGTGAAAGACGTAGGTGGGGTGTGAAACAAATAATCTTAAATATATATGTTTCTGTGAAACTAATATTGTATAATTCTATCTTTCTTTGAAGTTGTCACAAACAACTATTTTTTTACTTTCTTATAAAGTTTTGACAAACTAAGTATTTTAAGAAACACAATTTGCACTGATAAATTTCACCAGTTTTTTCAAGATTGGCGGCTCTCTGAAAAAGTCAAGGCAGCATGAAAGGATGCAAAATTTAAAAAACAGATGAGATGGGTTTTTTGGTGTTTGGTGGTGGATTAACAGATGGCTGTAGAAAGAATGCAGATACTTATTATGAGTGAATGTGTTTGTATTTCAGGAGAGAGACATTAGGCAAAGTTAGAAAATGGGGGATAATAAAAATAACACCTACAACAGATGTTCTGAAATCGAATTGTCCAGATTTTTGTGTTTTTGAGGTATTGAAACAGGAAAAGAGAGATATATTGAAAACAGAAAAGGAAAAAAAAATATAAAATAAAAAATATTAAAGGATATCNAAAAAGGAGGAAGGGGATGATGTGCAGAGTGGAGGTGTTTGTCGTCCCAAGTTACCATTACGTGATGGAGCCCTGCTTTCCTGGAGATGTTTGAACACCAGCCTGCCCATGGGAAGTGGTGAATGAATTCCATGTTTTATTCTATTTGTAAGCACAGCTTTTGCTTTACCTATTAAACTGTCTTATCTTAGTCTACAAGTTTTCTCACTATTAATCTTCCAATACTTTCTCCCATCTCACTGATGGAGGAGCAGCTGTGGTGCTTAATTGCCAGCTTTGGTTGAAACACAGTATGTACTGGGCTAGGAACTTACTGCATGGGTATGACCAAAGAGTTACGATCACCACACATATAGGTGGAAACCAGTTAAAAGTGCTGTCCCTCAAGGTTCTGTGCAGGAACTAATACAATTTATGTCTTTATCAGTGTCACAGTGAGACTGAGTGTGCCCTGATCAAGTTTGCAGATGACACCAAGATGAGTAGTACAGTTTTTTTACTAGATGAATGGGGTGCCATTCAAAGGAATCTTAACAGGCTTGAGGAATGGACTCATGTGAACCTCACTAATATCAACGAGACCAAGTTCAAGGTCCCATACATGGGTCAGGGCAATCTCCAGTATCAGTTTTAACTAGGGGATTCAATGACTGGAGCAGCCCTTTAAAGAGAGGAAAAGCTGGACATAAACTGGCAATGTGTGCTTGCAGTTCAGATCATATCCTGGGTTACGTGAGGAAACTGTGGTCAGCATGATGAGGGAGATGATTCTTTCCCTTTAGTTCACTCTTGTGAGACCCCTCTTGAAGTGATGCATCCAGTTTTGAACTCTCAACAGAAGAAAGACATAGACCTATTGGAGTAGGTCCAGAGGAGGCCACAAAGATGACCAGAAAACAGAACACCTCTCCTGTGAAGTCATGATGAGAGATAATTGGGTCTGTTCAGACTGGAGAAGAGAAGCCTCTGAAGACACCTTATTGTGACCATTTGATATTTAAAGGGACTTACAAGAAAATTGAAGAGAACCTTTTCACCAGCACCTGTAATGGTTGGAAAAAGGCCAATGGAAAGACATAGATTTATGTTAGATATAAGAGTAAATTTTATTTATGATAAGGGGGATGAGATAGGTTGAAACAGGTTTCCCAAAGAACCTGTGGATGTCCCATCACTGGAAGTGTTCATGGTGAGGCAGGACAGGACTTTGAGCAACTTGCTGCAGTGAAAGACGTAGGTGGGGTGTGAAACAAATAATCTTAAATATATATGTTTCTGTGAAACTAATATTGTATAATTCTATCTTTCTTTGAAGTTGTCACAAACAACTATTTTTTTACTTTCTTATAAAGTTTTGACAAACTAAGTATTTTAAGAAACACAATTTGCACTGATAAATTTCACCAGTTTTTTCAAGATTGGCGGCTCTCTGAAAAAGTCAAGGCAGCATGAAAGGATGCAAAATTTAAAAAACAGATGAGATGGGTTTTTTGGTGTTTGGTGGTGGATTAACAGATGGCTGTAGAAAGAATGCAGATACTTATTATGAGTGAATGTGTTTGTATTTCAGGAGAGAGACATTAGGCAAAGTTAGAAAATGGGGGATAATAAAAATAACACCTACAACAGATGTTCTGAAATCGAATTGTCCAGATTTTTGTGTTTTTGAGGTATTGAAACAGGAAAAGAGAGATATATTGAAAACAGAAAAGGAAAAAAAAATATAAAATAAAAAATATTAAAGGATATC
>VYZS01103923.1:2906-24637 GCA_013400695.1 Neodrepanis coruscans
TGAAATTTTTCTCAAAAGGTTTTAATGCTAGTTTGTCCTGCTTAACTGCATTTTGTTCTGTGACAGGCTCAATCTCATTGCAGCTGTTTTTTTTATTTATAACATTCAGGTTACCATGTTGCATTATTGTAATCTTTCTAATTGCTGAAAAAATATGTTGATTGGACTAGAATTAACTGAGCCACTTAAAACTGATTTTTACCATAGTTATATTTTACCATAAATAGCACTGACATCATTGACAATAAAAAGTTGAAAATTGGTTTGTGACTGATACCTTCCATGACTTGGAACAAGTCACTTTACTTTTCAGTATCCTTGTTTCTCAAGATTCAAAAAGGCAGGAATGATGCCTATCTTTCTAAGTAGTTTTATTGATTTGTGTGCCAAAAAAACCAAAAAAAACCACAACAACAACAACAAAACACACGAAGAGACCACCAAAAAGCCCCTCGGAAAACCTCCCCAAAACCATTATACAAGAGCTCTTTGTTGTTAACTAGTAGTACTTCAAAAACTTCTGCTAAGTATCATTTATTCCAACACAACAGGCTGAAATATTTATGCATGCCTATATGCACTTAAAATCAGTAAAGAATCACTTTCATCACTAAAGAATAAAGGAATGGCCTTTGAGTTACAATTCAATTAAAAATGTTGCCTAATCTAGGGACACGGGGCTGTGTTCACAGTCTTTTCAGAAATCTCTTTTAAGCATTATTCTGTCCTCCAATACTAAGTATTCCTCAGATATTTAATATCTGAGGAAAATCTAACATCCCAAGATCTATAACATCCCTTCAGCAACAGGTGTGTGAATGCCCTAGATTTAATTTTTGTTTTCCATAAAGCAGAATCCTTTGGAAGAATCACCACCAAGAGCGAGCTCTGGTTTCTGTGAAATATTTACAAGCAACATATTTGCAAATTGCCATATTGGGCTCTCCGTGCATTGAGAGAATCTTCCTTGTCCTTCTTTAATGCAGTAAGATTTTATATCTGTAGCACTGCCCTAGTGAAATTTTAAAATTGAGATAGAATATAAATAACACCAGAATTTCTTTAATATACCAAATCATGAATAGAAGCATGTCTAGACTGAAACACAAACCATGTTTCAAAAAAAAATTCAAATCCTCCTCTGTTCCCTGCCAAATGCTGGGTTCAGTCCCTGAGGGTCTGAGCAGGGTTTCCTCAGCTACAGCAGCTGGCATCAGCAGGGCAGGGAGTGCCACTGCTGGGCTTGGTGTGCTGGGTGATTTCATCAGCTAACACAGGTCTTGACAGGTGCCAAGCCTTTCACTTCACTTTAAGGACCTTAAAACCTTTGGTGTATAATTTGAGAGATTGGAAACTAACTTTTTGATCCAGGAAGGAAAAAAATTCTTTTCCTGATTGTAATCCTCTGTATCTGTCCTTCAGTGCATTTCTTCTAAACACAGAAATAATGTTTGCTTTGAAAAGAGTTCTTGGTACATGCTGAATTTTCCAGACATTTCAGTTTGAGGCACAGATATGACAAATGCGCTTCCTAGCATTTTCATGATGATTTATTCTTCCTCACAAAGGACAGCTTCATAAAGAGCTTGAATCAGATACATGTTCATACTTTACATATGCACTGTTTTTTGTGGCTGACAAAGCTGACTTCTCAGGCAAACTAACTTGGAAATAAAGTCAAACCAGAGAAGGGTATGCTGAATCCGCTATACTTCAATGGCTATTTTTTTCCAACTAATCATCATTATTATTATGAGTAGATGTTTACCCTTAGGTGCACTGGGCAGATCATTCTGACTCATCCATTTAATGGATGTTGTCCTCTTGGGTTAATGATTATCTTTTTTGTCTGAAAGATTTGTTAATTCCTATAACTATATGGGATAGCTATTTTAGTACTTACCAGCTAACCTGTGCTGACATAACCGTTCTAGTATTGTTGCTTCTACCTTGTGTCATGACATTAATGTGAATTATAGCTATCTTAAGGATACAAACCTTCATATAGCACAGATGGTCTGTAGGAAAAAAAAATTGTAATGACGGTCTTCATATCACATATTCAGTCTTCCCTTGCAGACTATTTCTTTTATCATTGCCTTGTTCTCTTAGGTACCTTTTAATCGAGTATCTAAGACATCATTTTTTGTACAGAAAAAAAAGGTTGTAACATGCAATTCTGGAAAATACTTCTATCAATATTATCGTGTTGCCTTGTTGGCCTCCTTCAAACTTCCTTAGCATTGTATCACCATTACTTCCAGACAGGTGATCTTTTTACTACATCTTTGAAAGAACGATGAAAGCTGTGTAAGCTCATTAGCAGAGCATGTATGTAGGCTTAAAATTACAGATAATAGACATATGGTTGGAAAGTCAGTAATTCCTTTACATATTTGCCAAGACTTAGGTCAAGGTTCAGGCTTTCCTTTGCTCAAACTAGTGAAATCAGAAATACCCCCAGGTGTTCTGGGGAGTGCTGGCAGTGCACATGCAAGATAGGTGAGGAGGCACAGTTATCTCAGCTTTTTCTGCAAGAGCAAACCATATTTACTCTAAATTGCACTCAATTGTGATGTGCTTTTCTTTTTGCATTAGTATTTTGTATAAGCCAATCCTTTTTTAATAGCTCTTCATGTTTTCTATAGAGCCTCATAATCTGTTATTTCTAACATTACAGTAAATTCATTGTAATAAATTTTGATGTCACAACCCTGACTTCTTATGTCAGTGAAATTAACAATTAATGTATTCAAAAATATTTGTGTGCTTAAAAGTAATCATCATGAAAAAAATTACTACCTTTCAACTCAGAAGCACAGTCCTTGTATGTCACATCTGTATTTGTATAACTATTTCATGAAAGCAAAGTGACATAAATATGTGTAAGCAGCTTGAAAAACATGTACACATAATTAACTTGGAGGACAATCACATATGTTACAGGAAAATTCAACAAAAGGATGATTTTTACTTGTGCTCGCCAGTTCTTTTTTCATGAGCATAGTTCTTCAGTTCTTACTGGTAACAAAGTCACAAGCTTGGTCTTAGGTCTAGGAGAGGATATGAGGGTAGGTTGTACTTCTATGTCTCATTGACCTGGGGATATGGAGGAAGCAGTGGTGGGGCAAAATCTACTCTTGTCCTTATGTGTGCTATGTTTCTAATGTGAAAGACAGCACTACCTGAGAAGTTGGTTGCATTGTCTTGACAACTGTGTCTTTCACTGGCTGGCAGAGTGTCAATGAGTAAGCAGTGCTTTTTGAGATGTTGAATGTTTCTCATGGGCACTGCTGCCCACACTGGGACCACTGGCTGCCCTACAGCTGTGTGGCAGCTGCCCCACCTGGCCACTACACCACACCTGATCTGAGTATGTTGTGCTCCTACAGAATTATTTTTCATATATGTCTTGGAATATATATTCAGATACTTTTCAGAACGTTGTCTTAAAACCAAATCAATTGTATTTTCCTCCTTTAAAGATCTCAGCATTTTTACAGGTGAAGTTATTGTTTTTACTTTGTTGTCACAGTGTTTCACACTGATTTTTAAAGAATTATGCTCTGTGTATATGATTGTATGATTCTGTGTCACCCTTGCTAGTCCATGGTAGAGAAAGAAGAAGTAAAGGTTACTGCATCTGGGGGGCTGCGATAATTTATCCTTTTCTCATTGACTTAATTTTACACAGTTTTCAGGAAGTAGAAGTTGAATGAGTACCATACTCCAAAATCTTTTAGGCCAGATGACATTACCTCTATTAGAAACAACATAACTGTGTGAATATGATGTCTTGCATGGAGCAATCCCTAGCGAATACCTTTTCAAGATTTCAAACCATAACAAGTCTAGATTAAGTCATGTTCTGTAGATAAGTGCTTATGCATCTGGTGGTAGAATTTTGTCTTAAATAAGCAATGTTAGAATAAAGAAGTTACGGTTTTAAGAGATTAGCTATGTAAGAAAGTCCATATTCATCTTATAAAAGAATGTGCTTTCTTTATTGTTTTAGAATTTTTGCCTAGAAGTACTGCATACATAAATTTTGAAAGCATATGAAGCTAGAGCCTGAGCAGAGCCTTAAAGAGATATGAAACCTATTTTCAAATTCAGCTCTGTTCCATGTCACAGAACAGAATTTCTAATAGGGGCACAGTGACTGACCAGCAACTGCAGTTTCATAGGTCATTATTTCAAAGTGTAGGACTTTTGATATAATTATTTTTCCTTTTTTTTGTGTTTTTTTGTTTTTTTGTCTTTTATTAACCAGTTAATTTAGGTGATGGGATAGAATACAGCCAGCAGAAGCGTGAAAATATTGGAGTTCTCATTCAAGAGACACTGGAAGCCTTTGAACGCTACGGTGGAGAAAATGCATATATAAACATTAAATATATGGTTCCCACTTATTGGTCATGCCTTTAAACTGAATTATATTAAATGGGATGATTCCATCTGTGTTTTAAAAAAACTGTATCTGACTCTGTATGGTATCTTGTTAGTCATGCTTTATTTTCTCTACAGCTGCTAAAATAGTGGCTTCTGGGGCATTAGAATGTTAGCACTATTGTGAACAAGGCTTTCCAATGCATAAATAGTGTCTGTTCCTTTGATTACAATGGTGTACTGTGCTTGTTTGTTCCCTGAAAGAATCACTCCTTTATAACAGAGCTGACTCGAGCAGGAATCTGAGTTAAACCTTCACTTGTATAGACAATAAAACTATAATTTTCATACGCAATTCAGCAATTGCTGTTCTGTGTCTGCTTGCCCTGAGGGTGATGTCAGAGCTGTAACAAGAAGAGTTTATGCTGACTGCTTAATAGGTGTTTGTCATGGAAGAGAAACACCAGTTCAGCAATGCCTCTCTAGCAGCTGTGCCGAATAATGTGCACTGACATACAATAAAACTGTTGAATGTATATACCAATTACAGCAGGAAAATTTGTATTTTCCATTATAAAGCACTGTCATTAAATTAATCCAGTTTTTTTACACACTCCTGTTCTCAGCTTCCAGGTGTTTACCTTTCATTTTACTTGGGTTCCTCTTGGTGAACATAAGGCACAACCACAGTTTGAAGAAAAGAAGCCCAGAAAAAAAACTTGAATAAATCAGGTGGAAGATGCAGCATACATAAAGTATCAGTCCTTAGTAACACTTAATCTGTGTAAAAACAGAATATACACATACATTTTTAAAGAGCACTGGATATTTTTTGGAACTGCAAGGTTGCTATTGCTTTTCTGTTATTATTATGGTATGTGTGTGTGCAAACAATGTAACTACTGTTTCAGGAATTCCTTACGATTTCCTACACAGATAGTTTCTCCCTGTATACCCATAACACAGAACTGATACAATCTTGGATTTAAGCAAGGCTGTTGAGATTGACTTCATTGCTTTTTAAGCATTTCTATGGAATAAACCTACAAAAAAATAAAACAAGTCTTAACAATTCTCAAGGACAACTTTTTAAAATTATCAAAACGAATCAGAGATACAAGCTTTGCTTAAAAAGCATGAGATTTTGAAAGTACAGATTATGGGCTCATTTTGCTTTTATTCTGGTTTCTGAAAGCTCTTAAAATGTATGCAAGTTTCACTTTCAAGTGTTTCTCTATAACTGTTAGAGCCTGAAATGTACTCTTTGGTGTTAGACGAATGAGATTTTTCCAAGTACTCATCCATATCCATATTCATACCTTACAAGGCTTGCCCAAGTGAGAGACACAGCCCCTACACTGCCCCGCTCTCTTGGATGCCTACTGGAAGCGTGGGGAGCACCTTCCCACCTGCTGAAACTTGGAGCCATATCTGTTGTTAGACTGACATTAGACTTGCCTTTTTTTGTTCTGTGGCATCTTCAGCCTGAGAATTTTTTTCTTCACTTTCTTCTCTTTCCTGTAATTGAAAAAAGTGAACAATATTTTTACTCTTCCCACCTCTTTGAGGAACTGCAGCATCAAGTGATGCCACCAGTCAAGAGCATTCACTGGCCCCTGTTTTAGGCGTGGCTGCTGGAGGCTTCAGAGATCTTTATTTTCTATTCGATTTTTCGTTCTTTCTGAATTCTGCTTTAAATGGTTTTGTCAAGGCTTCCCTCAAATCCCTAGAGTTTAGACAAGGTCTATCCTGCATTTAACACACACATCCAAAATGCTTTCTCATGTCTAGCGTGCCTGAAACTCTTTCACCTTCTGGGCAGAAAGGAAGGTGAAGCCTGGCTCTAGGCCCATGTCTTTGGAAACTCAAGAGCATCATCTTCAAACCTTGCAGCACAGAGGCTAGCAGAATTCTGCAGGTGGTAAGGCCATCTTCTCTTCCAAAAATGCCTTTTTACACAGCTACTCTGACACTATCATCATGGCCTTCGTTTACAATTTCTCCCTGTTTGCTTGGCATTGTCCCTGGCACCAATTGGCCATACTTTTTGATTTACTGGCATCTATGGGTTTGGGTACTGTGGCATTGCAGGTTTCCCATGAGTACAGAGCATGCTGGAGGACTGCAGCCCAGGGGGAGCTGAGTTATTCAGCTCACAAACAAACCAAGCCCTTCATAAAAGGAAAAATCCCAGGCCACCTTTCAGTCCTCAGCTCTTTGTATTCTTTCCTTAAGAGAAAGTCCAATACTGCTCTTTGCCTGAGATCAAAAAGCTCCTCGAGCTGGCTTCAGTTCCCTCACTGCTGGGCTCCAACCACAGAGCTGCTCACAGAAGGGACAGTGCAGGAAAGAGCTCCCATCCCTGGGTCTTCCCCATGCCGTCACCCCTCTGCATTCCCAATAGCACTGCTGAGGATGAGATGAAATTGCAGGCTGCTCACCAGCTTTGTAACTGTTCCCTGATGACTGACAAAGACACACCATGGAAAATAGGTACTTCATGAATCTGCAGACTTGCCCAGACTTGATCCTCAGCCCTGTGCTCTTTTGTGACAGACCATAAGGGCAGTAGAGGTCATGCCCATTCAGATCAGGAAAAATAGGTTTTACAGCAAAGTGCTTTTATTTGCATATTCAGGATGGGAACATTAGCCTCTATCATACATTGCTTTAAAAGTGAACATTCTCCCGTAACCTTATTATTTCTTGGAGCAGGATGGATAAAAAGAAGTATGATAATAAACACAGGTTGGTAATGTAGGAACACTGAGAATAAAATATTTTAAGATGTCATTTTGCTTTGTCAAACTGTAGGCCTTCCAACCTTGAAAGTGTCCCTTTAAGCATGATCAGCAGCATATTTATAGGCAATTACAGCACAGCTCAGAGCACTTTATAAAGCACAAGATCAAGGACTCAGGTGCTTAAGCATCTTAGTAATATTACGTCATTCAATACACCTCTTAGCTATTTTACTGTGCTCAAAAAATGGAATTATGGTTAAAAAATAGTAACTGACTCTCTTTTTACCAGATCATGTAATTGTAGTTACTGACACTAGGGGCAAGCCAATCAACAGTTTCTAATTGTAATCAATTAAAAGGCACTCTGGGCCCAGTGTTTCAAGGGGTATGAATTAAGTGTAGTGCTATTAAGGCTAATTTAGTTTTGCAGAAGTAACATGGTTTGTGTCTTATTCTGAGGTCTTCTACTCCTTTCTAGCTCTCCAGTGAATGTAAGTTAAGGCGTATCAGTGAACAAACGTGAATGGTTAAGTCATCGGTGCTGGTTTTCTAAAACTAAATATTTGAGATATCTCCAGTTTATCTTAATAAACATATTAGATAAATTGGCTGGTAGCTGTTTAGCTTGAAGAATAAAAAGCATATGGTAACAGTGTGGAGTGGAAATCTACCTGTGGCTCCCTTTGTGTTGCATGGGCATCAAAACAGGAATAAAATGAAGTCCTCCTCAAAGCTGTATAAGGGATCTCTGTAACAGGTGTTACAGAGAACTGTAACAGAGAACTCTGGCACTTTGTGAATGCTGGCAGGTGCTGTAAAGCAGTCACTGTGCAAGCTATTGAGGCACTGAATGCACTTGCCCATGTGAAGGTGAGGAGAGGCAGGAGTGGCTGCAGTTCCTGCTCATCTTGGGCTGGGGCTGCTTGTGAGCTCCTGCAGAGGGGCAGAGCCTGGCAGAGGATGGGGCAAGCTGCTGCCAGCACTGGTGGCAGGGAGCTGGAGCCAGGCTTCTTGCTGGTAGCTTTCCAGTGTTTCAAAGAGATGGAGCTGCCAAAAAAGTTTGAAAAGGGCCTCCCAGGAATCAAATACAAAAGGGCTATGGGAAGCTGTAAGCAGGAGGGAAGATATGGGACCTTAGCTGGGAGGGTGTTTGTGCGTGGGGTGCAGGGAGGTGTAGCTGCAGCCAAGCAGGGCAAAAATAAAAAGTTAGAGCAGACACTATGTGCTTTCCTAATCCTGTCTGGAGACCCTCTGACTTCCAGAAAAGCATTCTCTAGTCTGAGGGGCTCTGCAGGCAGTGGGGCACATCACATTTTTCCACTCATCTGTAACATCCTGTGTTTTCTGCCTTAAATAAAAGCAGTGATGTTTGTGGGAACTCTATATAAAGCCTGTCTGCTTGCAACCTCTCAGAGCTGCTTTGTGCCTCCTGGAGACTGGGAGAGGAAGGTTTATGCCCTGGCAGGACAAGAAGTTCCCTGCACTGGCCCCATAATCCTTCCGGCATGTGAGGGGAGGGAAGGGGAGTGTGTGTGATGGGGCATATCTTAGCTGTTCTTGTTCTTGCCTAGTGATTCCAGCCTGGGTATGTCTGTAGGGCTTCTTGCTGAGAGCTCTCCCCTCCTTGGGACAGTGTGTGGCACTCACCTCTGGTGAGGTGCATGAAAACCTGCCTGAGCTGAGGCAGCAAACTGCAGCCTCAGGGAGGAAAGAATATGTTTTGTGGGAAGCTGGGAGTCAGCTCTGTGCTTTGTGTCCCATTTGTGATGCCACAAATCAACAAATACTTTTGTTTTTTACCAACACTCACAAGTGAGTTCAGCAGCTCTCATGAACCACTGGCTCGTAATCCCCCGTACCCTTGGTATGGGCTGTGGGTGCAGCAGGACGAGGCCAGCATGCCCGGTGTGGGTGACAGCACTGCTCCCCTCTAGGCTTTCCTGTTAGCAGCAGAAGCACCTGCTCTTGGCCACCCTGATGCCATCCTACGCACTCAGCAACTCTGGCCATGTGTCCAGAGTCCACTTTCTCCAGTGAAAAGCAGAGGACTGCTTGGGCTTTTTGCTGTCTCACATAGAGTGAAAGCTTTAAGCCATGGGCACATTCATGGAGGAAAAAGCTTTGGGTACAGCTGCGTTGGTATGGCTGGGCATTTTTGGGACTGTACCCTCTCTGCTGCTTCTGTGAGTGCCCATGCGCACAGGCGCTCTCTGCATTTGTTGTGGTCTACTGACCCTGGCTGCTGGGGGCATAGGGTGAGAGGGGATTAAATAGAAACTAATTCTGGTGCTTTTCAAATGCTGAAAAGAGAAGTTCAATCTCATCCTGCTTACTCTGCCTTGGTGAGGGTGGGTTAATGGATTAAGATAATGGAAGGGAGTGCCTAAAGTCAGAGGTTAAGGCTACTGGAGGGCAGAATGGGATCAGCTGTTGCAGCTTGCTCTGCAGCACAGTGGGAATAAGTTGATCTTGGCTCTCATCTCTGCACCCCTTCCACCTCTGTAACCATGTGGCACACAACGTGGTAGCGTTTTTTGTAGCTTACTCCTGTGCAATAAATGTTGCAGCATATGTAACCACTGCAGCTTTGTGACTGCCATGGAATCATGCTGACCTTGCATGAAATCATATTGCTCTCTAATATGGGTAAAGTGATCAAAGAAAACCTATGCAAAAACTTCTCAAAATGCATCAGAAAGCCCAAGGAGGTCTCCACATTACAAGCACAGCCTGTCAACAATATGTACAACAGTGTTAGATGCTGAGGCCCAGTGTGTATAGGCAGACAAAATTAATGTCTGACAAAATCTCTACCTCATCTTGCACACTATTGCATTTATCGGGGGGCCTGGTTTTAAATGTGTGGCCTATCTGGTTTTCCATCAGATTCCAGTTTCCATTTTCTGGGTGTAATTCCTAAGCCCTTCCCTGAGGAGCAATTACTGCAAAGTAATTGCTAACATAACTCCAGACCTAGAAGCAGGGAATGATATCTCTGCATCTGGCCATCTCCATCTCATGCATTAGTCCCATTACTTCATTTTCACTTGTTTTTTTCTTCCTGCTTCTCCTGGGTCCCTGTGGTGCTGTGCTGAGCTGGAAGAGATGCTGAGGGAGCTGGGCAGGTAGCGGGGCAGCTGATGAGAAGAGACCAGGAGTGAATAGCTATTCCGGCAAAGGCTTTTCCTTTGCAGTTTATGTTTTGGAAAATGTGAATTTTGGGGAACTTGCATCTCTTTCACCTCAGAGCTGCTCCCTGGGCAGTAGCTGAGGCAAAACATCTCTGGAATAAGTCCTCCTCCCTTCTCCTCCTGCATAATCCTGCAGTGTATTGGGAGAAAAACATCAGCTCTGCTGCAGATGGGAGATGGGAATGAGAGCAAATGGTGGGAAGCTTTTGGCTTGTGAGCACTGAGAGACAGCATCTGTTGAGCTCTTTGGGCCCTTGGAGCTGCACATCCCAACCCCCACCTCTCTGGCCCCCAGCTACAACCTGGGTTCTTTCTGTGGCTTTCTGTGGGAGTTTTATGGGTTTACTTTCACGGAGCCTTCCTAGGAGGGCTGGACAGGTGCACCCAGTGCTGTGATACAGGACTGTGCCCAATGTGTACTTAGATGAAATTAAGGGCACAATTGGACTTCTCCCCTTGCTTCCTATTGGACTTTCAAGGGGTGCTTGGAGCTGCTGCTGCTGGTGATGGGGTGGCAGCACATATTCAACAGTCTTCTCCAGGTGCTGCCATCTCTGCCCCAATGTACCCATAGCAACATCCTGCCTTGGTGGCTGTGATGTTTTCCCCAACACAGCTAGGATATCGTCTGGCATCACAGAGCTGAGCCTGTTCCTTGTAGCCAGCAGCACAACTTGCCAAGCCTCTTTTTCCTTTTCCTGTAGGGGCCAGTGCAGCTACTGTTGGTGGTGTTGGCCCAGGCTGAAGCAAGCCTGATCCCCAGCACATGCTTGGCAAGAGACCCTGGGGGTGGTCTGCGATTCTCCATCTCTTTGGAAAACAACTAAATTCTTCTTGAGAGGGAAAAAACAAACAGGAAAGAGTATCTATCAGAAATAGTATCAGGAAAAGAAACAGGAAATAGTATCTAGCAGAAATAATGCTTTAAATCACCTACCGTAAGTCCAAAGATAAACCCCAGATCTCTTTCAAAATGCTCCTAGTGCAGGGAGGAGATACACTTGGAAGTTCTCATTCAGCCACATTTAGTCCACATTTCACAGTGTGAATTATTCTGCAGGTATTTACTGGAAGAACTCCATGCCTGAAACTTTTTTTTTCATTAACACTGAATCATCTAGGTCTGTTACAAAGGAAGAAATTGCTTCTGCACTGCCTGAAGAATCAAAGTAAAGGGAACATCTGCTCTAGACTTCTTGCATCTGATTACTGCTTGCTATGCATTATTATTTACAGGAGTAACATGACTAAATTAAAGCTTTCTTCTCTCATGTGTGCTTCTTGTTTTGTGTGTGCTTTTATGCATTGCTTTGGTATAAAATGTGTGGCTTGCTTAAAATCAACCTACAGCTAAAACTATGTCCACATAGAGCTGAGCCCACGTGTACTTAGATGCAATTAAGGGCACAATTGGAGTATTCTGAAAGATTGTCTTTTAAAGGCCTTTTGTTCTCTCCCCCGTAGGGGTTGGGTGTATAAGCACGTTAAAATGCAACTTTAAGGAGAAAAGTCCACTGTGAAGAATTCTGTAGAGGCACAGCTATGTTTTCCATAGCTTAGCAGCTGTCAGTATTCAAAGGCTGGGGAATGACTAGTGTTTTGAAGGTGATGATAGTTTTGATAGGAATCCCCCGCATCACAAGAATGTTCCTAATGAAGGAGGAAAAACCCACCAGAAACATTCCAGGACTGTGAACCTGCAAGTGGCCAAAGCTACCATACAAGCTGCTCTGCAGAGACAATGGCACCAACTCCAGCTGCTTCTGTAGAAGGAAGAGTTAGCTGTTATTTTTCTTTTCCTTCCTTTCTGTGTTCATGCAGTCTTACCAATGAGCTTAATTGATTGAAAAAATATCTGGAAAATAAAGCTCTTGGACTTGCATGCCTAGAAACCTACTAGTGTCACGTGCATAGCAAAGGCCATGTATCTCACAAAATACCACAACATTTCACAAAGAAGGTTTAAGAACTCCAATTGAATAAAGCTTTCTCTGTGAAATATTGTTATGGATCTCCAAAGCAGTTAAACCCTCCTTGGGGAAAAAAATGCGTACATCTCTCACAGTGTAGTGGCAGCAGTGTAACGACCACTGAGGCCTTGTCAATAAGGGTGTTTTTTCCTTATCAGTAGGAGGAAAAAATAAATCCTCATCACAGAAAAGAAATTTAAGTTAGTAAATTCTGACTATTTGCTTTTAAATTCTAGATACATTTGTGTAATATATATGTTATATATATGTAATATATATATATGTAAAATATAACAAATATAAAAATCTGTGCAACAGTGTTCTGGCCTTCTTTAAGGGATGGATCTTCCTACTTAAAGCCAGTAATGACAATAAGAGGACCTAAATTAACTTGATAAGACTGTTTTCTATCAATAATTTTGTTACTGACATAGTGCAGGATTGCGGTCTGTATTATAACAGTTTTTAATTATAAAACAATTTTGGTATTATGTGAAGTAGGAAAAATGGGCAGTTGCAAACTCTTCAATGTTTTTTCATGCATATGATAATGGTGATTTTTCATCTCCTTAAGGAAAAAAAGTATTCTTCTGTTTTCAGTGGAGTTTTTTTAAACCTTTTACTCCCTGAGCATCTTCTGGCTCCTCAAGAAGATGATTGCATTGCCTCTGCTCTATGAAACAGAGGCTTCTCTTCATACCCACAAATATTTTCAGCTCTTTATTAACATTGTGTAGCATTGCATTTTATTTTCATGTCTCCTATATTGCTATAATTATGTTTGGGGAATTGAGATGGATGATGTGTTGAGTGTGTGATTTGTTTCTCCAGAGCCCTCACTCAGGGCTGTTTTCTATAATTTGATCAATATAGGACAGTTGTACAAACAGTAGTTTTTAATTTCCAATTTGTTTCAAGTTTCTTATAAAAATTTAAATATTTTTCTTAAAATATAGACAGCAATTTTATTTACTCTGCATGAGTCATTTCATGGCATTTGTTTCCCTCTCCCTCCTGTGAAACCACAGTGCTGACCCTGGGCTACCTGGTCCATATGGACACATGTACCTGCCATCCTGAAGGCTTGGGGAAGCTGCTGCTCCCTCATAAATGTTCCCAAATAACTTCAAAAGGCAGATAGATGCTGTCACTGAGACACAGAAAAGTCTGCAAGCTTAGCTGAGGGTGGGGTGAAATGAGCTATGTGCTGGTCCCAACTTGGAGCTGGACATGTGAATCAAGAGCAGGAGATGTTCTCAAAGCTGTGGTCTCCCACGAGGTCAGTGAAAAGACATATCTCAGTACCAATGGGTGTTTAGTGGCCACCTTGTCCAGCTGTGCATGGCCCTGATGCTGAGCCACATGCTGAGCCCAGTCCTCCAGCATCCACCAGCCTGCTCCTGGCAAAAGCAGATGTTAGATGTGCCCAGTGTGCACTGAGCTGCCAAAATCTCTGCATATCTGCTTCCTTCCTGCCACAACAGATGGTCGCTACAGCCGGGAAAAGCAGCTGGCAATTGGCATCAGCCAGCCTTGGTGGTTGGGAGGAGAAGGGCTAAGCAGCAGCAAGGCAAGGGGTTGAACAGAGTGATATTTTTTTCAAGAGAGATGCCTCTGCTGCTGCTTCGGACTATCTTTGCTCCAGGCAAGAACAGGAATGATGTATATGCTGCAAATATAGAGAGACTGGGGAAGAACTGTGACCACTCACTTCTAATGTTCAGCAAAGAACCACTTTCTCTTTTACTCCTCAGTGGATGTGGTGGAGCATTACAGTGGGTAGGGCAGACCACCTAAGCCCTCTTCCTGGGGGTCAGTGGCTCCCTGGGGACAGCCAGCTGAAACCCAAAGTGCTACTGCACAGTTGGAAGTGTTGCTATTTCTGCTTTTAGCTGAGCAAACTGCAGTCACACAGAAAATGTGTGCTAGAGCACAGGGTGAAACCCAGTCACTTGCTCTAACAACTGCTGATGCAGTTCTGGTGCCAGACCTCCTCCTCGCCTCTTGGTCTCAATGAGAGGAAAATGGGGAAGCATTGCCTTGTGAGTGCTCTGGTTTCAGTTCAGCACAGACAGAACTGGCTGTAGCTGCACAGAGCCATGATTGCAGCTAAATATTGCCCATTTTAGCCTTCAGATTTGCCTTAATAAAGTCAAAGGGACTACTCCCACGACAAAGAAGAGCAGGAGCTTACCTTAAATTTAGTTGTTGCTGTGCAGTAGTTGCATGGGGTTTTTTTCTAGTATATTTTTTCTTCTACCTCAAGTAGAGGTTTAGAAGGACCATATTTGCATGTAACCATATCTCCTTATTATAGCTGTAGAGTCTTTTCAATTGTCTTCTCTGTGTCACTTTAGTTTTTGTGCTTTTAATCTGTTTTACTCATTAACTCTTAACCTCTAACCTTTAGAGTTTTCTCTCTAAATCCCTTTCTGTAGAAAGTGGCAGAAGGCTGTGGAGCTCTATCTCTTACATCACTTTGTACTTTGATAAAAAGTAGCGTGTACCTTTCTTTAAATTCTGGCTGAGGTTAAAATCTGTGATTCTTTTCTATTTGTTTAAGAACCTATACAAAACTGCTGCTATCAGACAATAATAAAAATCATCAAATTGCTATGAAAGGCATTTCTTTTTTATTGTGAACTTTACACCACTTATTTCAGTAAATGGCCAATAAAAATGCAATAAATCCAGTACTGTAAATGCACATATAGAAGGTTTGCACTTTGGGTTTTGCAGCTGCCTGCCTTTCCTGCTGCATGCAGTACCCAGCCTCCTGTGGTGCCAAGGGCTGCCTTTTGGGACCTCCTCACTACATGCCTGGAAAAACCCATCTTATCTGCAGCATGTGAGGCCCAAGTGCACCCTGCCGTGAGCTACCCACCTGATACCATGCTTGAAGGAGGGAGGAAATAACATAACCACATAAAAAGGGGTGGCTGACGCCCAAAGGCATATATGGGAAGGGAGTGAGGCAGGGTCTACAGCCCTGGGATGGAGAGAGGAGGAAGGGGGTGAGAGCTGTGCTGTTCTGGCCACAGGGAAGGGCTGTGAGCTGGAGTGTGTGGTACAGTTGGGGTCAGGCCACTTCACCTCACAGGTAAACATGGAATTTGTGAAAGAAATTAAATTGCAGGGGAAGGGGAACCAAATTTTTTGTCAGCAGCTACTTCTCTTGAAATAGGTAGTAGCCTTTAAACTTGAATGTAACAGGGAAACATTAAACTGTATGTTTATGCCGTACTCATTTTCTCCCATAAAACTAATAGCACAAAATAAGCAAAAAACAAACAGTTGAACCAAGCAAAAAAACTTCTTCTGTAAGACTGACTGCAATCTTGCATCTGTGATACCCCCCTCAGTGAGGGGAAGGATTAGGGATTGCCCATGCACAGGCAGGGAGATGGTAGAGACCTCCTCAACAGTCCCTGTTTCTGATAGAGCCAATTTGAATCAGCACATTCCCAACTGTCACAACTGCTTCTGCCAAAATTTCCTGGATACAACGAGAGTGTTCCCTCCAGCTGGAAGAGTAGTGTCTCCTGAACAAGATTAATACGTCAAACCCCAAATTTTAAATCTCACATGGGAACCCAAATGTAACAGCTTTCAGGCCTTGCTTGATGAGCTGAGAGCAAGTGTGTTGCAGGGTGGGATGTCCTGGAGAGGTATCCCGTATTGATGTGGACATCCTGTGGCAGAGCTAATGAGAGCTCAGCCTAGTGTTTGCTCTTATGGGCAGAGGCTGGATCCTAGGCTGTTTTCTGTAATTTTTGTCCCTGGCTTCTCTTCCAGGAAAACAAAACATACTCTTGGAGGTCAAAAAGCAGAGCCTTTTTCTCTTTCCTGTCCTGTCTTGTGCTCTCCGCTGCCTCACTAACCCTGATTTATAGCTGTGTACAGAAGAATGGATCCAGCCTTCCTAGTTGGTCACTCTTTTTAGCTCAGTCAGTCCTATAGTTGTTTGAATTTTGATCATGTTCTCCTTGAGCCCAATGATGATCTACTGCTGCTGACTGAGTCACTAGTTATAGCAGCATTTTGGACACCAGACTAGAGAAGCAGCAGTATGTGCTGCTGAAAAGGTGGCTGGTACATAGGATCTGCGAGTTAGGTTTGACCCCTATCTAATGGCCTGTTTGGACTCCGGGAGGAAAGTCCTCCTCTGGAAACTTCATAGTACCAAAAGAGAAATATACAACTGTTGTTTCAAGGGATGGATCCAAACTGATCTGCAGCTGGGCAAAAATGTCATGACAAATTATGCCTTGGTGAATGGTCTCCCTGACAGGCCGTGGAGAGGCAGCAGAAATAAACTGTTCTCCCAGCAATTGCTGTCAGATCTGGCCACCTGGTCTCCTCTGTCTCTGCCTGTCTCCTCCTCTTCACTCTGTGATGTTTAGCTCAGCACACCAGCATGTGCTCAGAAATGCCTCTGGGCAGGGACAGAGCCCACTGCAAACAGTAAAAATGGAGCTGAGCTCCTCTGAAATAAAGACTTGCAGGGAAGAGCTGAAGAGGCAGCATGAACATAGGAAGTGCTCAACATCAAAGGGCTGAAGGACTGAGAGGAGGAAGGTGAAAAAAATGAGAAAAGGAGCAAATGTTCCAAGACGAGAGCAGTAATATATGGGAGGAAGAAGACAGCAGGGGAGAATGTTAAAGCAAGGAAAACTGGTCATGGGGAAGAAGGAGTAAGATGCAAATTAATTGACGTGCAGAGAAAAATACATATCCCTGTAGTAGGTGGACATGAGTAACTAAGGAGGAGGAAAACTCCCATGCTTTCACTGCCTTAACAGAAGGATGTGGCTTCTAGATCTTCCACTGAAACAATACCTAGGAGCTGCTCACATGCTTCTCCAGCAGGCACTGATCCTGAGTATGTGCTTTGGGACACCACAGTGCTGAAAAGACATTAAGTGCTTACGATTGTGATACAAGACAAATAAATACTTATCCCTGTCTAGGAAAGAGTGCTGCTTAAATATTTAATTGTGTTTCGGTTTACAGTAGTTTAACAGTGTTAAAGCATCTAAAACATGCTCACAAAAAAATATCAGCATTTTAAAGTATAAATTATTCTTGTTGATTTTTTTCCCTCCTCTAGATAAAAGTAACCATTTGACAACAGGCTCCCTCAAACAATGTAGTCCCTGACAGTCTCATTACAAGAAAACATACTCTCTCACATGTCTGAACCAAACCACTGAGAAAGTATAAGTGATCATTCACAGATGCAGACTGGTAGATAATAGCATCCTCACTTACCTTCTAAACACTGAGCACAGTTAAAAATAAATTCAGGATCTATGCATGCAGAAAACTCAATTGCAGCTGCATCAGAAATAGACCAAAAATGGAAGCATTCAGAATTGCGAGCGTAAAATCTGAATAATGACCCACAGTAGATGTCAGCTGGAGAGGACAACACATGCCCTGTAATTATCTTAAAGGGACTCTGTCTGTGTGCTCAGGGCCCACACTGCAGTAAACACATGTCATTCTGTTCAAGTAGATGTACCATATATTGGAGCCAGGTAAGAAAGCTTGTCCTGGTGAGGCCTCGGAGCTTGTATGGTGTTTCCTTTTCTAGACAGATCTGGACTTCTGTGGAGAAGTAAGACAGTGCATCTACTGGATAGGAAGAATAAGGTGGAAAAACAGATGAAGGTGGATGTGCCATTATGCTTCTCTACTGAGACTGTCAAGGCTTCCATGGCCCACTTCAACAGGAAACTATTTTAAAGGTCCATGTTTAAGAAGTAAGAAAAAGGCCTGTTTACACATTGCGGATTCCTTAGGGTGTGCTGGATGCTTCAAGTCACTTGACATTTTGGAAACTAGCCTTTCAAATTTGTCATGCTTGACCTGTAATTGCCTCTTTGCATGGAGCAGCAGCCTGTACATGGTGCTGGTGTGTTCCATGTGCACAGCCCCAGGTGGCCAGGCAAAACAGGAGAGCTGACACAAGTGCTACAGTGCATGGAAATAGCAATTTTACGCATAATACTGGTGATTTATGAAAAGCCGTGATTATCCAGCAGCTTTTATTGTATAATCATAAACCAACACTCCTGTATAGTACATTAAGCCAGGTAATTCTGTTGGTTCTTCACTAAGACTGACAAAACTATATGTAAGGTTGCCTCAGGTGGGCTGGTGAGCTGAAAGAGCCATCACTCTAAACCGATCACCAAGAGAGGGAGAAAAAGCACGTGATCAGTGCAGTGTGGGTGTTCTGAAGGGCAAGGGAACTCAGTACAGAAGGGTAAATCCCACTGTTTGCTACTAAAGTCAGTGCCAGTGGCTTACATGCTCTGAGTGACTCTACTTCAGCACCGGTGAAAATAATGGCAGAACTTGTCTCTCGGGGTTTAATGATTAGTGCAGGTAATTAGAGCTTGTTGGTTCCTGCCCCTGCTATCCTGTTAACTTGCTCTGGGACATTTGGGTTGTAGCTTGACGTCTTTATGCTCTAATTTTCCCTTCAATAGCATGTGAATACTAGCTGTTTTGTTGAGGTGTTGTGATGCTCTATTAATTGAGGGAACATGCCAAATGCATTAGACCCAGTGGAAACTGTCTATGCTGCATTATTAGGAGCTATATAAGTCTACATTTTGAGAAATGTTTAAATTCCACCTCTTAAATATCTTTTGCAAATGGGACTTGCAAAAAAAGCAGGGCAAGCACTGTTAACACAGCTTTGCCACACATTGTCAAGTGCTTATAAACTCTATTTATAGCAACAGTTAAAGATTCAGATATGCAAGTACTCCATTAAAAGACCACATTAATGAGCCCTTAGAGAAAATATCTCACAAAGCCTTTTGAGCTTGTAACTGCTCAGCTGTGCACCACTTCGTGCTTGTTAACATTCATAAAATATAAATAGTCTATACTAAACACCAGCACTTTGTAGATCACAATGACTTATCTCACCATCAACCCTGTAAGGTGAGTGGAAAGGCAGCAGCAGTGTCAGTGGGTGGCTCATGTATGTCAGCACATGTTGCTCACCTGCCGCTTTATCTGGGGGCTTGTCTTTGCAGTGTGAAGCTGAGTGGCAGATTGACTTGTAGATCAGTATCTGTGAGTATAATTTCAGAGAGAACTATCAAACCTATTAGCTGAGAATGGCAGAGCTGGGCCTTCTCGCAGACACAGCTCCAGAGCGTGGCAAGTATTGGAGCAAAATCTAATAGACAAAAATCACAGGAGATTTTTTCCTTTAACATAAGATAGCTGATGAGAAGTGTCACTTGAGAGAGAAAAAGTTGCTATATTTGATTTGTCATTATTTCCCTGTTGTCCTTTCCTGCCTGCAATTATAGAGTTTTTGTTTTTTCTTTTTCACCTCTCACAGAATTACGTATTTTAGGTTATGACAGATGCTCTTGCTTAAATGTTTTTGATATATGTTTTATCCGAAATTGTTTTATCAAGCCTGCATTGTGTAAACAAACATCACTGGAGCCCATTGAAGAATAATTCTATGTAACCTTTACTACTGCATTTCCATTCATCTAAAAGTTGCAAAGTGCTTGAGCACTAGAGAAGGCCACTTCTGTGTTTATACCTGGCTCTCAGCGAGCTGAAGAAGCTGAGGTACGGCAAGATCAAGTAACTTGTTGGATGCTATTTGCTGGCACTTTTTACCAATCAATCTGTGTCCTCGTTTTTATGCTTTTGGTCCCACAGCCTTTCAAACAGAAGGTGCCCTCCTATAAGGAATAAATCTGCTTATAAAATGAAAAATAAGGACACCAGGCTTTAAAAAGCTTCAGAGCAGTTCTTACTGTTCAAATATGTCATTGATTTCAATAGCGTATTAGCAGGCTTGTTAAGCAGGATCTAAAGTGCTTAACTTTATTTTATGGTGGTGAGTACCTGATTGTTCAAAATATTAGCATCTCATTGTAACAGCAAACTGGATAGTGCCATAAACTGCCTGGTGCTGAGACTGCTGCATGATTACTGAGTGCCTGATAAAATGGGGCTGTTCCCAATCAATTGGTGATGCAGGCGAAGGCAGGGCTATGGCACTTCCTGCTGCTCTTCTCACTAATTTTCCTTTATCTGCCTTAGTCTGTCTTTTGGCAGAGCATTGCTTTCTGTCCCATATCCTGTGCACGAGCTCCTGCTGATTTCTTCCCCCTGAGCATTGCCACATTTCTGCCCCTCTGTAGGTAAGACCAGATATCACCTGTGCCAATAACCTGGGCAAGAAAAATCTTATGGCCCAAGGGGTGGACTGCTATGATAGAAGATCTGGGAGAACTTACCCTGGTCTGGCTTGGAGAGCTGGTCTTATATGCATCAAGGTGGTGGTCAACAGTGTCAGCACATCAGCCAGTCAGATGGACACCTCCATGTCAGGCAAATCTTTCCTTTACTCCACTGACTGTGCTGACTGATCTCCACTACTAAAAGGGAAGCACGATCCGATCCCTGGTTCTCAGGTTCCTGTTCAAACACATGACAAAATTTTACGGTGTGGAACAGTTGTAACAGCACAGATTGAGTGAAATTCAGTCCAGAGCACCTTTATCACATTTCGCCCCATGTCTTGTCAGATAAATCCTTTGTGAAGCTGTGGATGAGAAAGCAACCAGGAACAAGTGGTACCATGACTTCAGGGTTTTGGTCAGCCAGAGTAGCCTGCCGTCCTGACGTTTTGCACCTACAGCCACAGCCAGGGTGGGCTTCTTTGAGCCATTTTGTCAGACTGCACGCATCTTTAGAGAGCAAGCAGGAGAGCAAAGGCTGAGGAAATGGTGGACAAGTTGGGGGGACATCAATTTTGTAACCCACCATCATTTTGTGTCTGGGCAGAAATGACTCCGTGAGTTTTCAGCAGAGGAAATATGAAGATCTTCAATTCTTATGGTTTTCCAGGAGCAGCTGGCAATGGAGCTGGAGGCTTGGTGCTTAGAGAAGTGACTGCCTCTTACATCCGCTGTGAGTTGAGTGATCAAGAGGTTCATGTCCTCGTATCTTGCCTCTGTGTAGGAAACAAATTCCCACCATTGAAGGATTAAATACTTTAAACCACTACAAAGTAAATGAGCCATATGTATGTCCTCTGTGATTTAGGTAGTGTGGGAAAACAAAGCAAGCTGAATAAACCCTTGCTATTAGAATTCAGAGGCTGCCTTGCTGGAAGCGATGCCTGCTGTAGGCTGTCCCAGCCTTTAGCTGTGTTAACTACATATATGTTAAGGGTCTATGTGAAAACAAACAGGAAAATGAAAGAGAAATATGTGGGCAGAAGGAATGAACAAAATGGTGCTTGTGGAGGTAGGACTTGTATGTGAGACAAGGGGGCTGGAAAGCATTAAAATCAGGAAGCTTCTCAAATGAAAGCAGCTGGGCTTCTGAGGAAAAAAAACAAACCAAGAACTCCTCCCCCCCCAAAAAAAAACCCCAAAAAA
>VYZS01103923.1:24652-56482 GCA_013400695.1 Neodrepanis coruscans
AAAAAACCCCCAAAAAACAAACTTAAAGAATTAATATTTTTATTTTCAACTGAATTAGAGTTAGGCACTTAGGTTCATTCAGAAATGTGGATCATAACTTCCATACCCTGGTTTCCCTCTTCATAGAATGTAAATAATAACACTTTCTTTACTCATAGGGTGGTGTGAAAACAAGTTTGTTCATATCTGGGAAGCATTTATATGTTGTATGGGAAGTATGGCAAAGACTATGAATATACAGTTAAAGCTGTGGGCTGGCATTGAGGCACTTGACATCTTCCCAGATATGCTATGCATCATACAAAAGAAGTAATAGAGAAGGATACGAAAGCACTGGCCAAACTTAATGAGTTCTGAAATCAGGAACATGTGACTCTCCAAAATTAGAAGTGCAAAAGCTTTGAACTCTCAGAAAACAGAGAAGAGCATATGTTTTCTTAAACAAACAGCAACAGGCAGTTGAAGAGGTAGAATACGGTGGGGAAATATCAAAGGTTAGTCCTTGGAAATCAAAAAATCTGTATACCATTGAGAAATACTTCTACTTGAAATAGAAATGACCATTGTGGTTGACTGTGGAAACAAAAAGAGAAATAAAGGGAAAAGAATATGAGACCTATAAATCAGCAAAGTCAGTACTGCAGGAGTGGGTAGAAGAGCCAATTTTGAAATAATACAAGAAAATTATCAAAAAAAGTTGAGACAGGGAAAGAAGAAAAAATATATGAACACAGTAAAAGTTTCTATGAATTTGGAATGTAGGAAGACAAAGGTCAGCTGGGGAGACAGCCATCATCTTCCTAAGCAACAGGGAGGCTACCTTGACAAAAAAAAGGGTATATTGCCCAGAAAGTGAATTAGTACTTCTACCTCAGTATTCAGTAGGGAGAGATGTAAAATTTGTCACAGTTTCTATGAATTTTCACGGACAGAAAATAAAATAAAAATCATTAACTCTAAAGGCTACTAAGTAATCAAACAATTGATTAAACCCATCTAGATAAAGAACTATTAAAAAGTATGTTGATTACACCCTAGTTTTATTTTAAAAAGTGATGTTAAAGGAAACTTAAGCTGGCTATGGGAGAGGTGCTAGAGATCTTAAGAGGAGACATTGCTGCATCACAGAATTTTAAAAGGGAATAATGGAAGATGTATCCATCACCTTCAGGGAGCACTTGAGATAACTGAACACCAATTCTTGTACTTCACTAAATAAAAAAACAAAACAAAAAAACCCCAAAAAACACAAAAAGGGGTTAAGAGAAATAAAAGAGTAATGTTAGTATATTCAAATTTCAGGAGTATAGGGATTCAGTTCTCCATGAGGCAGCAGTGTCAAAGATGGGAGGTATGGGATTGAGTTTCCAGATCCTGAGCTTGATTAATGAATCCAGGTCATGATAAAAATATGTAGCGATTAGGGTAGGGGTGGAAAATGAAGTGACATGCTTATATATTGAACTCTGTGACCACTGTACAGCTGTCACTTGGAAGAAAGAGCACAAGGAAGCACAAACATCAAAGAAAGAGGCATCAGAGAGTAAAGAGAAGGAAGGCTTTTGGAAGCAGAGTATGTTTGCACTGGTATATGGAATTTAACCTGAAAAAATGTGAAGCTGGGAAAAAAGAAAGTCAAGGTGTAAAGTTGCCTTAAGGAGAGAGCTGGGGCAAGTCAGCATAGGAAAAACATGATGGTAGCAGCCAAGTTTCTGTTTGTGTTCCTTTTTAGGGCTCAGAGAATGAAAGACCTAGGCAAGAATGTTGCAACATCTAATTTTTTGTACTTGATGGAGTTCATAACCTTACAACTCGCATTTACAGTGCTTCAGGAGACAGAGCTACCCAACAAAGGAACCCAAAGCTTGTTTCATACTAAGCTGGCAGTTATCCTACAAGAAGTGCTACAAATACCTAGTGGCATAAGGTGGTTCAACAGCTCTTTCTGTGTTGTGTTTGTTGTGGAACTGCAGCACAGCTGGAGCTGGGTCACAGGCGCTCCTTTCAGCTGACTTCTTGAAACCTACTGTTACGACAGGAATCAGAGCATCTGGTTGGGATATGGGGGCATATAGTTCAAAGCTCACTCTCTCTTCCTGGAGTATTTCAGCCCATAGCTCTCCTCTATGACACCTTCTTGAATTAGGTTTTTCAGATTCCTCCCAAGGAAAGCTTTTTTAATTTTTATGTGTTGCAATTGGTCCACAGAGAGAACAAGAACTGGGAACAAGACCATCTCACATGGCCCAGGTGCCCTCCTGCTGCTGTTTGTATTTCAGCATGACATGGAAAGTGGGAAAGATCAAACATGTTAATACTGAAGTTTTGAGTTCCAGCATTTATCTGCAGAAGAAGGGAGGCTGAAGGCTGGTGAGGGAAAATGGGCCGCTTTAAGGGCATGTAAAGCTCTAGCAGATTTTTGAAATGATGAATACTCAGATACATGAGGGTAAGAAAAATTGGAAGAAAATGCTAGATTTCATTTTACTGCAGTAGATTATGCCAGATTGACTGATACCTTTCTTTGATTACATTGAATTGTATCTTAGATAAAGGAAATGCTTAGTTCTCCTGCTTAGGAAATGTAGATACCTCGTGAAACTGGATAACCTGAGAATTAAAAAGGGAACTGTGAATCAGCAAATTATTTGGCTGGTGGGGAAATGACAATATGTAAGTTTCAGAGGGGAGGTAATGGAGCACAGTTAACAGGAGTTTCTGAAGAATCATCTTCAGGACCCCATCACCTTGGTACAAAAAGGAGGTAGTGACATTTTCTGCGGACACAGCATGAACAAAGAGGAAAGGCTTATACCCTGGGGCCCTGAGCTGATGGCAGAATGCTTTGGGGTTGATGGAGGCAGCCTGACAATCCCAGTTAGACACTGAAGTTAGATGCTTACAGTGACCTGCTGTAAGTAGCTTCCCTTTCCCTGGAAGAAATTCTTCCCTTAATGCACAAATTTTACTCTATGAATGTCCTTATGTATTTCAAATTGATATTTTTAAGCTGTTGCTATAAAAGACATGTAGACGAAGGTGCAAGGGAGTCCATGAGATGCCAACTGCATCCTAATGCATACTTTCATAAAAAAGATGGCAAAATCTTTACTAACTCCCAATTGTGACAAAGCCAATAAGGGATCCTAACTTCTAGCCTAACTGCTGTTGGCATTTACCTATCTTCAAAGAAATTATTTTTGTATTTGTATGTGTAGATAGCAAGAAATGAAGGGATGCCAGAGCTGCTTTGCTATGGCTGCAAAGCCTCCTTGAGCGTTAAACTCTTCCATGTAGTTGAGACATTTATAGTGATGGCCTTATACTTCCATCATCAGATGTAGAAGATCTCTTGTATGAGATTTTTACCCTTAGTGAACTCAGGCAGCAACATGTCAGATGTAAACATGAGGCCTGTCCTACACTTAAATATTTCACAAACATTATTTTGAAATAGAGTTCAGTCTTGGCAAACTTGCATGGACAAAACAACCCCAAATTTCTTAGTACTGAGGCAATTTTTAACTCTGAGTGGCTGGGCTTCGCCAGTATGATCATGCATCCTCAACTTACTGTTCAAAACGCATTACAAAATACCATTCCATACCATCTTCCTTTCCCCTTCCCCCCCTTTTTTTTCTCTCCTCTCATTAATTTCAATCATGTAATAAGAAAAACCCAGTTGTGTTAATTGATATGACTCCCCCTCAAGGGCATTGTGAAGCATGAAATAATTCCATTCATTACTGACAATGCAGGAACATGAGTTTTCCCTTGAGGATCTGTTTAGTCTTGTGATTTGGTGGCCATATCAGTGGCCAGGATAGGATTAGGGACATATTGTTTCAAAATTAATAGTTTGTCAGGGAGAAGCTGGAAGATGGTGGGGAAAGAGGAAGCTTAAAATTCCAGAGATTCTATTTGACTTTGAGGTCCTTAGAGGCTGATGCTTCTAATAGGTATTTATTGGGCAAACCCAGCTGCTGAGCTCTCGTTCACCCCAGCTCTAATTTTCTTTTTAAAAGGCAGCTGAACTGGTGTTTGAAACATGCCACAGACCAGCAGAAAGCTAAATCAATATAAATGTGGTCAGATTCGTTTCTGCTTTTTTATTTTGGGGAGTCAGAATTTCATTTCCCTAAAATGCAGTAAGTGTTCAGACATGAGCTCCCAGGCTGTCCGAAGATCATTTTGGAAACAAAGATGCTACCGTTGGTTTGCTAGGATTTGTCCTCCACTCTAACAGGTAGCCCATAGCCTGACAGCAAACACTGCATTCCTGAGCAGTGAATATAGCAGAAAGAACAATCCTTTTTTAAATTTTACTATTTTTTGCTTGCTGAGCTAGCAGAAAAGCATCTATTGCTGCTTTTGCTGCATTTGCAACATTTTCATTAGCAAAAGGTTGGGTTTTTTTGGAAACCAGACAGTTTTTGTGTGGAGGAAGTGAACCTCCTGACACTATGTCATTTCCCTTCTTTCCAAATAGCTTCTTGTCTGAGCAAAGAGCCTCCATTGCCTCGCTTAACATCTGGCTGTAAAAGAGCAGGGAAGTTTCTACCAGCTGTTCCTCTGCTCTTTCCCTCGCTGTTCTCAGATGATGTTATCATATTTTTACTGCATCTTTAATTTTGTTCGATTAACATGAATACTTCTGTGTATTGTTCCTTCCATGCCCTGGATAAATTTACTGGTTTGACAGCATCCTTCCTTAGCACAGAAGAATAGGTCTAAGCCAGCAGTGACCCATGTTGCATGGGTGTGTTCATTAGCTAAGTGCAAAATACCAAAGAGTGTCAGACACGTATATTTTTCCATTTCTTGAGCAGCCTCTGCTGAGGATTACTCATGAAAAATAATCAGTAAAATACATTGCAGATGAAGGCTATGACAGGAGAGATAACCTTGCCATTAAAGGTCCCGTAATGCAAGCACATCTCTCTCACAAAAATGGAAATGGGGGTAGCGTCTTTTAACTGAATCAATAGAGATCAATGCAGAGACAATAACTCAAGAAATGAATGCATTAACCAGAGAGCAAGAACCAATATACCCCCAAGCTGAACTGTGGCTCTGGAGTTAGATGTACTGAGGGGATACAGACCATGTTGCTAAAGGCAATTGAAATCACAAACAAAAAACTGAAACAAAAATAGTTACAGGTTTTCATTTTAATCATGTCGTGGTAAAAATTGAGATTTGGAGGAAGGAGGAAGAGGAGTAAATGGGCCTTATGATCAGGAGTGAAGGACCTATTTGTTTTTTAGGTTATCTAAAAGCTAGCCACCTGTAACAAAGGATGTGACTAACTGACTTGATGGAAAAGGAGCAATAACAGCCAGGGGCCATGTAGTCACTTTCTCCAGTCACCTTCTCTGTGTTGAGAAGAGAGCAAGCTTTCCTGTTGCATATGAGTAAAGACTGGGATTACATACTTTGTACTTCTAGCCACACATTTTCAGAAAGAAAAAAACCCCAAACTAAAAAACAACAAAACACTGCAAAAGTTGCGGGTTTGACAAGCAATTTGGAAAGGTTTGTGCAGTTGGAAGAATGACATCATACCAAGCTAATACACACGTCAGACAGCCAAAATCCCCACTGGAACTCTGGAAAAAAACGCATAGGAAAGGGGAAATCCACACTAAATATGGCATCTGACAAGGAAATACACAGTAAATATGGCATCTAACATGTGTAGCTTCTGCCACTATAGGTATCCTGTGCACAATAGAATTGCTGAAAATAGTGTTTGATAGGCATCTACCCCAGGATTTGATGCTGACTTTATGCATATGGAGCATATGTTCGCATTCCTCATCCCTGTTATCACACCTACAATTGCTCTTTCAGTTTCCATGCCTTGCCCAATTGCTCTGCACTTTCCCATTGTTCTTGGAAGGCGGGTGATGAACAAGCCAGCCGTGCCACTGCTTTGCTGCCCTCCTACCCTGCCTGCTCCTGCAGCAGCTGAGAGCAGGATGGATACTGCTCGGACGTCTCTGATCAGGGACCGTGAGGCACAGCAGGCTGGCAGCTGTATGCTTTGTAAAGCAGGGTCCAAGACATTTACTTAACTCTGAAGTTGGCTTCTGCTGAGACTGAATGCAAAGGCTGTGGAGTACATTTGATGTCTGCTAGCAGTGATAGCTGTTTCCAGGGACTGATGGGGATCCTAGCCAGGCCCCTGGTACAGATAATCCCTAAGATGTACTTAGAACCCTGTAAATTGCCAGTGTGAAGTCTTAGCAGCCCACTGCTGGGAACACCTGTGAGTGTATGTTTGATCACTGGGAGACTGTACAAGAATACAGAAGGGGTAGAAGACAAAACACTGAAATCAGATTCTGGAGATGCAGCTACACCTTTGAAGTACTCTACTGTCATAGAGCAAGCAGGAAAATCTTAGTAAGAGACACTTGAACCTTTTAAAAATCATCTCTTGGCAATAATGACTTCTCATGCATATTTATGTACAGCACTTAGCTTTATAATGGCCACTTGAAAGACATTTAATTCTTTTTTTGCCTAGGAATGAAGCTATGTGGAGTGTGGCAGAAGTATTTTGAGGTCCAAATATTAAAGGACAGAGATGGTACTGGTATTTTCTGCATGCCAGCCAAAACTACATCCTGAGAGTATACTGTTTAAGAATTCATTTACTTGATTAAATGAGTATGTGTTTGCAAGCATATATACATACCAATAAGAGTTAGTAAAATCAGGTAGTTGCTACAGGGCTTCAGTCAGGCTTTCCTGGAAGAATTTCAGACAGATCCTAGGGCTTGGTTTGATTTGTAAAACCTTTTTGTTGCACAAAACTTAATGTTATTCATTATGCACTGAAAGCAAAATCATATGACTACCATTTCCTAAGTAACATAATTATCTTATTGATTCTTATGGAGCAAAACACTACTTTTATTGTTAATTAATACTGCCAAATCTGGTTATGCAATTTTGGATATAGGAAGTTCAGTTTAATGTGTGTTTAGGGGGGAAAAGTCTAAAAATGAATGCCTTTTTTTTTTTTCCCTTTCAGAATGTGAGTATAGGTATTCCCTTGTGTGATCCCTGTTCATAACACTACAGGAAATACGATCTATTATCACTTTTCATCAGGGAAAAAGTATAGATAATGAATCACAAAAATGCCATGCTTTAAATAGCTGAAGAGAAATGCACAAGGCAAAGAAACGTAACGGTGCTGTTATGGAACCAAAGCTATTTTATGGAAAATGGAAAGAATACTTGCATAATTTCAAGGGCTTATACTTTTATTCTTATTTTAAGTAGAAACGTATCAGGAAATCCCTATGCAGAGGGCACATAAATGGTATTTTTGTCTGTCCCATGGAAAAGACAGTAAGAAAGATTCATTACACACTAGGACATATAAGGACTTTGATTCTTTCAGTTCTCAGCCAGTGCTGTAATGAAATTCAAACCTGCTACATCTGCCATACTACACTGCTAATTAGTTTTCTATTTATTTAGCAGATCTAGAAGTGGAAACCAATCTATTGCCAGTGAATTGTTTGACTTCTATGCTAAGTAGGCTGCATTCCAATCCTCTGATGTTGAAACTAGTATGAATCCAACTTTCATCTCATTGCCATGTCAAATTAGCACCCAGCAGATTCTACATACAAAGGCTTTTTTTTTCCTTTCATTTGTAAAAGACCAGCAGTTCGTGAAAGTCAAGAAACAGAAGCAGGGCAAATTTTCTGCAATATCTCTCCATTCCCCTTACTTGCTACAATGGATTAAATATAGGAGGTATAGAGGCTGTGGTTTGTTTATGTCAAAAAAGGAACATTATTTTAAGCAGACCATGTTCATAATTTAAAAGAAAAAATATTGATGTGTTTTCTGCAACAGTTCGAATAAAATACTACCCAGCCTAAGAGAAACCCAGAATGCCTTGGCAAAGTTCTGAGATGACTTTTGCACATGCTTTGCCATTTTCTATTTCTGTCTGAATTCTGTAATATATTGCAGCACCAAACACAACGTTGTTTATGTGACTTACTCCTGTCTTGCAGTGTCAACAGTCACTGGATTGTGAAAGTATAAAACAAAGCCAGATGAAATTAGAAAATAAATTGGTTAGAACTGAAGCCATTAATTCTATCATACTGCATTGTAGGAGCTATAGTGTGGTGGGGGTATCTGTGTGTGAAGATACAAAAGTACACCCAGGCTTTGGAGTTTGCATTGGAACTTTATTTTTCTTCTAAAATCTAGATACAAATTTCAAATGCGTTTTTGGATCAGGCTAGTCTTAAACACGACACTGCTGTAAAATGAATAAACAAAATGCTGTACTGAATTTTAGCAAAGAAAAAACAAACCTGATCTCCTACAGTACTATTATTTGAGGAGAATTCTTGATAAAATTCTTATAATAGGCAAGGTGTTGGTTTTGAGTAATACACGATGTAAATCAGAGAAATAGAATATATAGCACTGGACAGCAACATACAAAAGTTGAGTCCAAGAGCATACTGGTGGTAGTGTTCACAAAAGAATAGCTTCTTTCAAGAGACAGGAAATAAATCTCTTTTACAAGACCAAATGATATTTTTGGGAAAATGTGTTTGAATTTCAGGTCTGAACCAGAAATAGTGAACATTGCTTTAAGTACTGGTTGAAAACAAGTCTATGTGAGGTTAACTTTATTGTGTTAATTGATTAGATGGCTTGAGATTCATAGAAGAAAAGCTTTTTAAAAATGAAGATGGGATGCTTCAGAAAGTTTGAAGCCAGGACTAGACTTAGACAACAGGAGTAGAAAGCTATCTTAAGAAGGCGGCATGATGAGAAAGGGAAAAATGTGCCAAGCTGTGAATTGCAGGAACTTGACCTCAGCTCAGGCTAGAAAATCCAGAAAGAGTGAACACAAGTCAACCCAGTTCCTTTACCAATTTAAGTTCATGGCTCTCTGTCTTTCTGCTGTTTGGAGTAACGGGAGTTTTTTTCTTTTTTCTTTTTTTTTTTTTTTTCAGTGATTGATACTTTCTTGACTTTGCTATTATTTCTTGAGCATGTTCCCTTCTTCGACCTTTAGGTAAAGCAACCTGAAAAACTGGTAATTCTAAACCCAGGGGAGGGGGGATGGGAGTGGAGTGAAAAGTAGCACAACATAGTGATATATTTAATGGACTCAGCAGTGACAAGAATTCCCTAGTGCTTCCTGGAAGCCTCCATTCCTACAGCTCAGTATTTCATCACAATTCAAAAAAAGGAAACAAACTGAATGAGTCAGAGTAATTTTCCTAAATTTTTTTAAGTTGTTTTCCTGGGTTTTTGGCATATTCAAAAGGACTGAACAGTGCTCCTTAACAAAGCATGCCATTAAGTAAATGTTGGATATTTAATGGTTGGGTTTCAGTTTTTGATAGTCAGGAAAGTGAAAGAATATAAACCAGGATTTATTCATCTTTTCCAATGTTCAGAGAGCTGAAAGGACTGAAACAAGCAGCTGAGGTTGGAGGCAGATATCTGAAGGCTAAAATTCTGCTAATGAAGCACTGTGATTTATAAGCATGTCTTCTGATGACTAGGAATAAATGCATGAGTTTCAGGAGTTCTAAATATATCTGGTCTGCAGTTTTTCCAAATGGACAGATAATCTGCATAAACATATATGAAACAGTTGCCAGAAAGACTTCTGCTTATTATGAACTGTTCATAATCTTCCTGTAAGTTGCCAGAGTTGAATCTCAGCCACAACTCCCTTGTTTCTGCCCAGCTGGGAAAATTTGGCTTTATCATGTCTGTGCCTGAGTGCTTGGTGTGCATGATACAGTACATCATCCCTTACTGGTTGCTTCTGCCCCAATTCAGAGAGGACAGGGAAGACATCCTGCAAACAAAGTTGCCGCAGCACTTCTCTTTTTGATCAAGTTACACACTTGTGTCTTACTTTCTGCAGTATCATAAGAAAAGCAGTTTGTCTAAACTCCCATATGCAATCAACGGATGCTTGTGACCAAGGATGTTGCACAATCAAGGAATGATAACTTATAAAATCTTTAAACTTGTGTCGTGGGGCTAAAAAAATGAAAGTAAAAACGATCGAGCCGTGTTGCGGCGGCGAAGCGGTGGCTTTGCCTTGCGCCGACAGCAGCCGGGCCCCGGGCGGGGGGCAGCGGCGGGAGCGGTGGCTGGGCGGCGCAGCCCTGTGGAGCGGCGGTGGTGCGAGCTGAATCGGCTGGCGCGAGCCCAGCAGATCGCCGCCTCCGCCGCCCCTCTGTCTCCTGGCCACGGTCCGCTCCGGGGCANGCCAATGGGACGAGGGCCAGCCCCCGGGGGCCACCCCCACAGGGGGGCGGAACACTATACCTCTATAAAACGGCCGCGTGGACGCCATTCGGGTCTCTTTGGATCTCAGATGTAGCAGGAGAAACATCGCCTCTCGTTTTCACCAGGACATAGGCCCACGTGAGGACTGAGTCGGGGATTCTGCTACGGAGGTTTGTCAAAACCGGGCAGAGGCTCACGGCTAAGGGGATCTTGAGACCACGTGCTCCCTTCTAACTACCCCAGAGTCTCTCAGCCGGGCCCAGAGGGAGAGAGAGACAAGCACTATCTCCAGAGCGTCCTCACCTCAAACGTGAGCCCTGGAAAAATTTAATTTGTTTGTCTGTTTTGCACTTTATTTGTCGGGTTTTGGTGTTTGCGCAAAATAAACTGTGATATTTGTGTGTTTTCTTCATTTTGAGGTGTGTTTGTGACTTCTCTCAGAGTCTCTGCTCCAAAATCGCTGAATTTGTGGTAAAACCACCACAACTTGCAGAAACAATTCAGAATTTTAGCGAATTCCTGCCTTGTCTAGCTGCTTGTTTCAACTTCATTATAGAAAAAAAGCCAGTTGTACATAAACTCCATCTGTTCTTATAGAGTAATATGTATGTGGTTGGGGGGCATATTTTAGCAAAGTTATTTGAAACCCAGAGAAACTGAATATGGGATCAGGATTCCATTTGATGCACAGAGGCAGTGGCAATAATCAGCAATTCAACTTTCTGAAAAAATATTGGCAGAAGAAATTGATCTTATAAGTGTAATGCATGCCTTGAAAGAAATTTTCTAAGTTACTTAAACTATGCCTCCATTTTATTATGCTGTGGAATATATTTATACAAACTACACCTCTAATTCTTGCTTATGTAGATGCTGCACTGAAACCCTTCTCTCAGTATTCAGTAAAGCAAGATATAGACTTTACTACATAGTGGAACGAAAGGCAGAGGGTGAAGGTGATGTTTCATAATGTGACTGACATAACTCAGATTAGTTGTTCTTCTGCTCTGTGGTACAAAGATACAGTAATTTTGTAACAAGATTTAGTTGAGAAACATCCAAAGTATGAGTCAGGACAGTAAGATGGAATATAAATTTTAGGAGAGATGAAAAAGGCTTGTGGAAGGATAACATGAGGCATATGTTTCTCTCAATTTGTACTCCTTACTTCTCAGTTGCTTACACTTTGTAGCAGAGGTAGCTGGAATAAGATGTGGACTTAAATTTTCAGTATGCTAGGACACAGCAAACAGCAGGCTATATTACTGTAACAGGCAGAAACAGCCACCCCATAAACCTCTACATTTCTTTGGGTCTGATGCAATTTTACAGAGCTGTAAAACAACTCTAGTGAAATCATGTTTATGCCTGGAAATCCAAATGGATCAGAGAGACAGCAAAAAGAAGATGGGGGAGGAGAGGAAACACTGAGCTCTACTTTCCACAGAATAAGACCTCTTATAAGATGGTGCCAACATCTCCACATTTGTTATGTGCTATACTTTAGGCAGGAAAGATCCTTGTCCTGACAAGCTTACAGGGTAATTGAAACCTTTGTGTGTCAACACAGCAAAATGGAAAGTGGAAATATTCCAATATTGGTTGTGTCAAAACATACATTTCAAGAGTATCAGCAATGAGAAAAGGATGAGTATTACTTCAGGACAAGGGGACATGTGGCACATGGGAGTCGACTGAACTAGCACAGATCAGGGAAAGTGGCACTACAAGATAAGCCTGCGTAATTAGGCAGGAAAGAATTTATGCCAAGAGCTTAGAAAGTCAAGAGTTGTGAGACAGATGGAAAAAGGTGTAGCAGAACAACCAAGTAGATTTAGTTGTTTGAATTACATGTTCAAAGCTGGAGTAGCAGGTGAAAGGAATAAGGAGGATGTAACCACCTGAGAGACTTTAAAGGCATCACCTGGGACTTGGAGGTAGAAGGAAGGTCAGAAGTTGAACTGTGAAGAAGTAGTAAATGAGAGCTAAGGAAAACTAAGGATGAGGTATATCTGTTTTGGAGGTAAGCAGGGCAGTGGAAGATTAGGGTAAGGGGGAAAAAAGGAACATGAGATGTGTATGGTGGGGATGGAATAAGGAACAGAGTCATTGGAAAAAGGAGGAAATGTGTCCTTTGTAGGTGGAAGAACAGACAACGCTAGGTCTGGTAGATTATCTGTGCAATACAATAAGCAAAGCAGTAGCAGTGGAGAGAGGGTTACCATTGCTTTTAGTGATGTAATCTGTATGCAATATCCAGTCTTGAAGAGTTTAGTTATGGACTTGCTAGTAATGGAAGCACAGGTAAAAACAATCAGGTGTCAAGTTACAGAACTTTTCTGAGCACAACAGAGACAAAAGAGGGAGAACGTTTCAGGGAGTGTATCAGTGTATGATCCAACACCAAAAAAGTCACTTTTAAATAATAAGTGAGTTAACTTTTCAGGGAGGAACAGTTCCCTGGCCCTCCAGACATTGTGTGCTTTGCACAGTGAATGAATGCATTCTTAAAATGTCTCTAGTTACAAACTTTATTTTCCACAGTGCATGCTGTCATGCCTCTGGCACTCTGTTTATCACCTCCTTACTGTGGCTGCTCTGTCCCTTTCACGACAAGTGTTCTTTGCCACCACCCTCTGAATTCCTCTTGGGTTCATTCTGTTCTTTGCTGCAATTCTTTGCATTTTTCTACTTTTGTGCTATGCTTTTGCTGCTGCTGAGGTTGAGAGGCACTAAAGCTGTATGCTAAATCCTTTCCTTCTCCCTATAGCTCCTGACCCCTATAGGCACTGCTGAACATTTGCCTCCTTGCTTCAGAGAAGGCTTTCTTCTGCAGGTGACCCAGCACCCACAGCATTAATTCACTCCATTTTTTCTGTTTGCAGTTCACTCTCCTTTTTCTTAAGTGCATCATAGATTCTAATAAATACTTTAGCTTTTCTGGTAGTGAATAAAAAAAAAAGGCCTATTTCCCGTTTGCCGAGACTGAGGCTTTCTCTGAGTAGGGGTAAAGGCGTCTCAGTGGTTTATAAATCGTGGAAGACCTGATCAGACTGGGGTGGTGGCAAGGGGGATGCAGAAGAAACCTCTGTATGTTCTGATTCTGGGGAATGTCTTCTCTGCGTGTTTCTTTTTTTTATTTACCCTTGAGAAAACAAGATTTCCATCAAGAGTGGCCTTTTTTCCCCCCAAGATTTACGAAGGACAGAGACCAGGAGTGAGAAGCACCTCGGTGCCTTTTTCTTCCTTTGCCCCCCTTCATTAAAGGCTTCAAAATGCATTGGCCACTTCAGCATTCTAGTGGATTGGTGCACATAGTCCAGCACCACATGCAAAATATTTAAGAGATTACCTAGGAGAACATCATGTAGTATTCAGCCTTTTTCACTGAGCATACTGTGGCAGCCTGGATGGGCAGTTCCATTGACTTTAATGCAGCAAAACCATTGCTAAAATGCAATTTTTTCTTTGATATGGTATAATGAGTAATATTGCAATATATTAAAAAACCAGTTTTCTTCTTTGATAACACATTTTGATGTCCCATTTCATATATGCATGATTTCTAACTTTCTAAAAAGCATTTTATGCTTTTGATTTTATGTCTCTTAAACAAGGTAGTCATGTCATGAAGAAATACAAAAGGCTGAGTTTATTTGCAGTTAATGATATTGTGAAGTTTTCTGGTGTTTTAAGTTCCATGATTTCTACTAATTCTGGGGTCTTTTATTTCAGTATGTTTAAATATCTGATGTAACAAGCAATAATACAGATGAAATATCTGCCACTTTTAATGTATATATCAGACTCTGATTACGAGACATAATTTAAAAACCTTCCAAATACTGTCTTTGGAAGATTTTTTTTTTTTTTTTAAGAAAAGCCCCTTTCAAAGGTATATTGTAATTTTAATCATAGTCCTGGAAAATTAGGGATGAAATCCTGGCATCATTGAATCAAGCTCTCCATTGATGTCAGGTGGTCTTGAATCTTCTCTCTAGTTTAAAAAGCAATGTTACCTGATTTCATGAACTAACTGCATTATGAATCCACTATTGAATTTATGCTTACACATTCTTCCTCTGAATTACAAGAGTAATTCAGTAAGCAACAAAAGTAATTGTTTGCTTCATATCGCATGACTGCAGAGTAACTGAAGCCATTCACTTTCACACAGGAAAAACTGAGCCCACCAATACTCAGGAAACCATTCTGACAAAATCAAGTAATATCAGTACAGATGCAGGTGAGTGTTCTCAGGTTGCACTCATGTAGGAATGCTCATTCTTCTCTTTCTTGCTGGCAAGAAAATAATTTTAAAGAGATGACCTTGTTCTGCAGCCCTGGGCTTCTTCACAGAATAGTTATGGCATGATGTGAGATGTAAGGATCAGGTCACTACTTTATTTCACACCTGTTACTAGCTGCAGACACAAACCCTCCCCTCAACTCTCTCCTATGCTTGGAAACACACTGGGGCCTCATTTCTTCCTGAAGGTCTTTCTTTAACACAGTTTTTCCTTCTGTCATCACCTCTGAAATACAGCCAGCAAGCCACCATTCAACACAAATCAAATACACCGTATCTGAATTAGAACAGAAACCTCTATGAGAAGAGGTATTGGAGCTTTGTTCTTGGCAGTTTTAAGCAAACTGCAAAAGCTTTTCTGTGGTGTAAATGGACAAAACGGAGTGAACATGCTTCTGTGAATGACTTCTGAAATGGCTAAGAGCTCATATGGTTAAGCTGGGTACAGTTACCAGAGAGCTGTGTGAGACAAGAGGTCCCATTTCTGACTTCCCAACTTCTGTTTCATGCAAAAGCAAGAACAAACAGACAAAAAGATTCTTCAGATGCAGAGATCTGTCTTTAAATTTATTTTCTAATTCACTGCTAAAACCTGAAGTATCCAACACATTTTGCTGCCTATGTAGCCTTCTGCAAATGAAGATACCAACACCCAGAAACTGTTTCTCAAGTCTCAAAACCAATTATTCTTAAAACAAAGTCTTAATTGTGTTTGACAGAAGCAAAACAAAATTGAAATTCATGGGTTTTTTAAAAAGAATGGTCATCTAATTGTGTTGAGTTTTAAATGTTGGAGATTGTTTATATCTCCCACTTCCTTGAATGATGTTTCAGAAACATTCCCATTATTTCAGTCTACTAAATCAGACTTATCAAAAAAGAAACATTTATTGCTATCTTGAGAGATGTGTGTGTCTAATTAAGGTTGTGTTGCTGTGCATATTTTATGTGGAAGTAAACATTTCCTGCAATTTGACTTTAATCAGGTCTGAAGGGCCTTAATAAGTGTTTGGCTCAATCCCTTATTTTTTGCTCCTTTCCCTGGACCAAGGGAGGAGATACTGCATCGGTTGGTAAAGTCACATCATTTACCATAGCTTGAGTATGGTAAATGCCATACTGTAATATTTACATGCACTGCCACGCACTGTAATATTTATTTAATATATTTGTCCCTGGAAATGTGTCCTGGTTTAGGACAATATTAGGTTTATCAACGGACAAGAGACGGATAGGGAAGGCAGCAATTTATTAAAATGTAGATATATGGGGGAATAAATGGGTGTAATTGCCCAATTATGGCCATCTGGGACTCCCTCTGAGAGACACACACACACAGAGTAACCTGAGAAGGGAAGGAGGAAGAGAATATAGGTTACACCCTACCCTGGACAAGACGGTCCCCACCCCCCTGCACCGACCACGTGTCACTTGAGAAGGGAAGAGGTGAAAGACTGGAGGTTACACTGTACCCCCCGGGCAAAGCAGCCTCACCCCCCACCTTTGCCGTGGGGAAAGGGGAAAAGAAAAAAAAAACAACTAGCAACCCAGAAGAGAAGGACACCCCTCCCAAGAACACAGGCGAGGTCCCCGGCACCCACAACCCCAAAAATAAAATGTGTCTGTGGAAAGGCGGCGGCAGTCCCTCGAGAGGCAGTGTGTCTGTGAAGAAGTCCTCCCAAAAGGGATCCTCTCAGGCTGGGGAAGATGAAAAGCAGTGGCAATCTCAGGGAATTCCGTGGAGGAAGAGACAGCAGGCAGCAAAGTCCGGCGGGGGGAGGGGAAAAATCCTCAAAGCTGTGCTGAGTAGAGCGCCCTGCCTTCATCTTCAGAGTCCCCGGGGAAAGAGAGAGGGCCAGTGCTCTGTCCCGCAGATTAAAATCCCAGCCCCTTCCCAGCATTCCTTCTGGGTCTTCGGGGATGATGGGAGAAAACCCAGGCAGAGGTAACCTTGGTAACCTGGCTACTCCTCCCAGCCAAATGTGGGCACATGAAAAAAGAGTTATTTTTTCTTTGTCCTCCCCTATGGTTTTTAAGCCAAACCATTACAAAATGTTAGCAGCTGCACATTTTGGATGGAGTAGGTAAATCCAGAAGAAGTCTGGAGTATTTGTAGATTGCTATTTTGAACTATGATTAGACAGTTACTTTGCTTATTTCGTGGCTATTTCACCCAATTCTACTTGGAACTATGAATACCAGAAGAAAAGTAAAAATATTTAGAGGTTTCTGAATTTCTGGTTTAAAGTCTCAAATTTACTGGGTTGGTTTTCTTTGTTTTGTACTGTTGTGCAAAGTCCCTCTTTGTGCAGTTACTGTTGTCCTTTGCTGTTTCCTTTACTATATTTCTTGTTTCATGCACCAGTGTTAGAAGGAAATTGACTCTCAAATATGTAGCCATTAAGACATCTCTCCTGTGCTTGGGTTCTCCTCTTCTCCTCTGCTGTTAACTTCATCCTTCACAAGTAATTTTTTCGTGCTGTAATTTAAGTGATATGGTGTGTAACCTGATCTTGAAAGATTATCACAAAGAGACTAGCTACCTTTTTCCTCAGTGAAATACTATCAGTTTTGAGTTAAATGTCCATGTAGAAATGTGTCTAGGTTTTTGGAGGAGTCATTCATAATACAAGAATAAGCTTATTCAATTAACTATAATATTTGTCATATAGCTGTGTAATAGATCGTTATTTTAATTCTGCTGGCAGAAGGATGAAGTAATGTAGCACCCTTGTGCATCTCAAGCATATTAGTATATTCACAGATTCACATTTACTATATCTGGCGGGGGGAGCTGAAGATTTCCTTTTATCAAACTTTTCTAAATTTTGGCAATCTTTTTGTTGCTACTCTAATTAATATACTATGCAATAGGTAACTTCAAATTAAAGCTATCATCTTACTGTAATAGATGTTTTACACCTAACAGAGAGAGAGTATTTTTACCAGTGATACCAAAATCAAAATAGATGTAGCAGATAAGAAGAGGAAGAAAGAAAAAATAGTTATGCCCCAGTATTGGGGCACTTAAAAACAGAACAATCCTATGCTCTGACAAAACTCATGGGGATTACATGTGTACTGAGAAGTTCAGAAGTTTCCAGGGAGTGCATCCCAGTGTCAGGGTGTCAGAAGAGCCCTGAGAGAGTTTTCTCTCAAGGCACTAGTACTTAGCCAAAGACTTGATGGACACTGTTCAACAGGTTACCATGATGTGTTGGCTAAAATCTTAAGAGTATGGACATGGCCAGCCCAGAGTCATCAGAGTTACAGTTGCAGCTTGGTTCTGGTTCTGTTTGTTTAAATTTTTAGATGAGATGTAGACAAAAAATCTGTATCAAAAGTTGACATTAAATTCAGATTTGTCTCATTTCGATGCTTTTCTAGACCATTACCCCTATTTAGATGACATTCTTAGTCAGTTTACTAGAGTGATTTTTAATAATACAGTGTTTTAGGAACAAAACAAACCTTTTTATCTTCCTCAGACAAATGTCACAAAATGTCAATTGATTAGTTTCCAGCTTTGACAGTTGTTTTTTTTTGAAAAATGAGAAAAGCAAAAGATAACTGATTCAGTAACAAAGTTTTAGAATGCCCCCAAATTAGATAATCTAATTAAGAGTCAACTTGTGAGCAGTGATAATTGGTGGCATGATACTGACGTGAATGAATTCAGTTCACATGGTTTAGGAATATCAAATGATCTTTAGGAAGAAATGATGCTTGAGGCTTCTGTAAGCTTTCTTCATTGATTTAGTTCCTGATATCCAACAGTTCTTAAAACAAAAATTCTCACACTTTTGCAAAGAAAATAATTGACAAACAAATTAGCAACATTATTGCTTAAAAAAATGTCAGAAAGAGAATAGAGGCAAATTATGATGTTCTGAAACAGAGAATAGCTGTTCTTGGTGTAACAGAACAGTCTCCATATTAATTTATTCTGTCTTTTCCTTCAAGTAAGTCTGCAAATTTTACCTGTATCTTCTTTTGCCTTTCAAATAATCACTCTGTATCTGTAAACTGTATATATTCTGCTGGCAAAACCAATAGGTCAAACAGTAGCCTCTTCCTCTGCCATTCCTCATTTATGTGGAGACATTCAAATAGATGAAAGCAGAGCAAGAAAAATAGTGTGCATGGAGAGTCACACTCTCCCAAATCCACTTTCCTTCTTTCTAGGTCAGCACTGTTGCTCTTGGAAGCCATTTGCCTGAAGAACGACGACTAAACTCTTGATGATTTGGGAAGAAATGTGGAGTTGATTTGTGTAAGAGGGTGGAATGGTATTATGTTTTACTCTACCAGCATCTTGCAGCCTTTCTGTTGTGAAACTTAAAGGAGTTCTGTACCCAAGGTAATGGATCTTTGTGTCTAGAGGTGGGCTTAGGTTGTTTCATCAATTAAATAATGAAGGTTAGGTGTCTGAGAATGGACACTAGACTAACAGGGGAGTCCTACTAGAACTATACTTATGAATCTGAACATTGCTTCTGTACGTGAAGATAAGAAAAAAGCATGCATCAGCCCTAGCAACTTGAGAAAATTTGTAGACCTGCTTCGTAAGACCTCTAAGGACTTTGGTAATTGTGGTTTCAGCACTTTGTACCTTTCTGTCTGCTAAGAGCTCTAGTTCTACCTCTAAGCAGAAATTGATGCATCTGTGAGTACAGAAGGAGACAGAGAATTGTCACATTTTACACCTATTATCAGTTCTTTAGGCATCAAAAGACAAATAATGTCAGCATGAACATCAAACTCATAGAAAAAAAATTGCCTTTCAGATTCCCTTTCAGTTCAGTGCCTCTGTGGAGATACACCTCCCATCTGTGAGATGACTGTTAGACTAGTATGGAAACAGCTAGACTTCTCATAGCTTAGGCAGGTGGCAGATTCCATTTAGAATGCTGTGATTCATCTGTAGGAAATTTCTTTTTGGGAAGGAAAAAAGGGCAAATTTATGCAGGATGCTATTTGGAAAGATACTAGCCTCAAGATTAAGTGGACTCATGAAAGTACTTTCTTGAAAACACATGGCTGCACCCCACTGCCTTGAGATATAATGTGACAATGCTTCAGAATCAGCCTTAGCAAAAAGATTACTCATTTTTAGTGTTCACCATAAAAGCTGAGTGTTTAGAGAACCTACCCGCAATTTCTAGTGGTGTGGGGTTTTTTGTGTTGTTTTTTTTTTTTTTTTTTAATCCTTGCATATCTTGTGATTTCTGAATTTGAGCAAATTCAGTGGAAAAACAGTAAAAAATGTGAAGGGGAATTTTCTATTGTTGGAAATCTTAACCTTTTTAGTAATCCTGACAGCATTGATTAGGATCCTTACAATATTCCACGTCCTTCCCTGCCCCCTGTCCCGGGAATTAGGATCTTGTCCTGGAAGCTAAACCTGACTCCATTGTGAGACTCTCCGATAGGGAGAGGGAAGAATGTGCTCATCCCCTTGACTGTTTTTGAAGCAAAAGCATAAGGCAGATCACTAGGTAGGCTCATAGTCTTGCCTTTAAGAATCCGCTGAAAGCCTTAGTGTTTTATTTATGTGTTTTCATCTTCTGGAAGCAGGACTTCCTGGCTCCTCAAATGGATCACTTCCCACATGAAACTCAGAGCCTGGACAAGGAGGCTTGTCCTTAACACCAGCATGATGGATTGTGATGCAGCTGACAGGCACATATGTATGATGCCTACTTTGGGCTTGTCATCTTTGTATATCCTTGTATTTTCCTGTGCCATTTCCTTTTGGGAAAAGTAGAGATAATTGCTTTCCTTATCACTACCAGGCACTCCTGTGGGCTACCTCTTCGACTTCGGGGATTTTGAAATTATTTATTTATTATCATCATTTTTTTGGAGTGTGGAGGCTGTGCTTCTTTGGTATTATAAATTAAAGCCTTTTACAGAAATCTAACATGCCTGTTCCCTGATTTAGGTCTATAGTGCATCCACCTTTCTTATCCCCCAAAAAGCTACTTTCAAGGACCTTGGCTGATGTGCTATTTTATTTTCTTCTTTTTGGGAATGTTTGCTGCTTAAATGTGGCCCCAAAGCCCCCTACTCAAGACAAGGACTCTCTCAACTTTGGTTTTTTCCATACTGCCCCCCATAAAAAAAGCTGTCTGCTTCTACCTCTGCATCACTCTTCTTCTTTCTCCAAAGCATATTCAAGTATCTCATCTCCCTGATGCTTTTTCTTCCAGCATTTACCAGCTTGATTAATTTTCTCCATTTGCCTATTAATTCGCTGTGTGCTGTACATGTGTATACAGAAGGAAGTCCTGCTTCCCCTACCTGGAATCCACCCCCAGAAAAAGGTACCTCATTATACAGACATGCATATTTGTTTCACTAAGATGCCACTTAAGTGCTTCCATTTGCCCAGGATGAACAAGTCCAGGTAAGTTTGAAATCTCCACTGTCAAGAGGCAAAACTGAGATTTTTGTTCACATTTAAGGATCTTAAATACTTCTGCAATATCTCACATTGTATATGTGGTCACAACCAGCTATGTAGACTTTTAAGAAAAAAAAAAGGCAAGAGAAAGATTTAGACTAAAGGATAAAAGATTAAGTGATGAAATTTCACTTGTTAAACACTAATTTATTAGGTTGTATACAGCTTTACTATTTTTGGATCTGCTAAACAAAACTGTCTCAACCCTTGAATATCACAGGCAAAGTGACTGAAAAATCAGTATTTAAAGATTGTAAACAATAGAACAAATGAAATATAGATGGCTTTAATGGATTTAGTTACATATGAAATTGAATACCTTGAAAACAAAGTACAATAACAAGATGAACATATTAGGGCAATGTTTTATGAAATTCAAGTAGGCATATTATAAATACGAAAAACTGAGCCTAGTGAAATACTGTTGCACTTGAAGAGCTAATGTTTAAGTAGGTTTTTTAAATGACAGCACAAAAGCAAATGAATTGGTTCTTGAATGCAAAAGAATTTACTGTCCCACTTGTGTGACCTGCAGCTCTGTCTGGCAAAACTGTGTGTATCGAAGAATATAAAGCAGTAGAGGGGAGGCAGAGATGATTAAAAGTTTTAGTTGACTCTTCTTGACAATACAGTATTAGAAGGATATACCCATATTTCAGTAATAGTATTTTAATGCCAGTGTTCCATCTATAAAAAGCATGTTCCTTAAGTTAGTTTTGAACCACTCTGAAAATAAATTAATATTCTACTATATCTAGCTATAACCACAGTATAGTCTATTTAATCAAAAAAGGGTCATTTTTCAGAAAAACCCTCAGCCTCACAAAAACTAACTCTCCTGAATAAATGTGCTGAAGTTAACAAAATCAGGGCAGAACCAGTGTCATTGAATTATCTGACTTGTAAGTCTAATTAAAGCATACTTAACTGCACCTTTTATCGTACAAGAAAATACGTATCATGTTAATTACTGCTGATGTTGAAGCAAACTTGTACACAACTGAAGCTTTTCCTTTTCTTCGTTACTGAAAACACAAATCCAGTTAAGACTTTGTAGACAAGCTTTCATTTTTCAATTAACATGTTGTATTCCAAATTTATTTAGAGCTGAAACAAGAGTTTCATTTACAGCTGAGGAAAGCAAAGATGAAACTTAGTTCTTTCTTTTGTGCTCAGCCATACAATTTAGTTCTCTCCTAGCAATGGATTTTAAATCTCTGCCTTTTTTTTTTTTTAACGGGAACTGTTTTAGTAAGCGCCAACATTAGAGCTGACAGCGCTTTGTGTGGGTTTTTTCTTCCTTTTGCCTGGTTTCTGTGTCTGTGTGTGCAGGCATGCATTCATTAACGTAATTCCTCAACATTCAACAAGAGTGCATCATAAACCAGAGGAAAAAAGCCTCATAAATATTTAGATCCTCCACCTACCTTCCAAAACTAAAGTGAAAAAGAGTATTTACTGTGGACTCGGTTTGAGTTAATCTGCATATGAACTGAAAGGGGGTACAAAAGGATGAAAAGGTGGTGGAAACGAGCATACAAACCCCACAGTCTCCAGGGGGCCATTCATCTTGTTCTTGTCAATACAATCTCAGTCTCACTGCTTGGCTGTGCTCTGCGCATGACCCAACAGACTGCCTTTGCAAAGGATGTGCATGCTTTCTTCTTAGTTTTGTTCTATGGTGTAATTTTTTACGAGAAGAAAAATACATCATGTTTCGGAAGCTGGAGAAATTTCTCTACCTGTTTGTGGTCCACACACTAATGTACAAACTTAAAACATTTACATGAAAGGACAATTGGGTTACATGAAAAGGAATTTCAGGTAATTTGACAATTAATGAGAGAGAGAGATCACAGTGTAGCTTAAAGCATAGTATGTGCTGTACAGCTGCAAACCCACACAATTTGGACCAAGTGTTGTATATATTTACATATAAAACTTTAACAGACAACACTGTCAAAAATTACAGATAAACCCCCAAAACACCAGTAACATTTTGGATTTATTGCATTTTCACAATTGAACAGTCACAGAATTGTTTAAGATTCTGCATATTCTTTTAATGTATTTTAATTTTTAAAAATGAGGGAATGTCTAATATACCCAATTACTTTACAAGCTGAGATGAAATTACCACTGAAGTCTAAATAATGTCTTCACATTTAACAATTCTTGATCATAAGCAGCCAAAAGCACAATTTTTTGTTTTTCGTGTGGACAAAGTTAGAATTAAATACATTTATCTCAGTGAATTAATCAAACTCCACATCAATCAGGTTAATTGAATTACAGCAAAATTACACAAGTAGTGCATGCAAAACGGTCATTTTAGTCACATAATATTCACTTATCCTACTACATTGCTTACCTTCTATTATGTACTTGTGATAACAGAGAAATCCAAGTACATTTTTTTTTCAAATTGATCTGTATTTCAGTTTCCTTCTAAAATGAACTCAGCTGGAGTTTTTTTTGATTGTTTTTTTTGCTTCTGTTACCAGACCTCCTCACAACCCTGTTAGTGACCACATCAATGTGACATCAGGTACAAGCATGAGCATACAAGCTGCTTTGACTCCCTCACTAATCACCCGGTGTCACTCTAATACAAAGGACTCCGCCTACAGTGACAAACTTCTAATGAAGTACCAAGATATATCTGTAGCCAGAGGGATAATTGATTTTGCTACTAACCTGCAAGACAGGTGTATGCAAATTTCAAAATGGAATGAAAGATCAATTATGCCTCTAGTAATGAAATCAGACAGAGAGCTATAAATAGACTACCTGGAAGGAAAACCAAGGTAGGGATGTATATTTTAATTGACTTGCTGAGGGGAAGACCACCTTCTGGCATGAAATTGGCCATCTAATTGGCTATGTCATGACTTCTTAAAAGTAGAAAAATTTTAGAGATGGGGAAATGCTTGAAGTCAAGCAGTGCCTCCCTTCCACCTCTAGCAGAAAAATGGTTTGCCAGGTTCCCAAATAAGAGACTTTACAGATCTTTATTGGGTGGGAAGATGGAAGGCTGTCTGATTTGGATTAGCATACTGTCAGACCAGACAAATATTAATTTGTTAGTAAGTATCCAAACAGTATGGTTATGGAAATTGGATAGGGGAGTATACTCTCTGGGCAACCGATTTTTGCATTTCTCTCCTCTGCAAGGAGTATCACAATTTGGGGTGTGTAGAGTGTGTACGCACTAAAACCAGAGACAATTGTCATACCTGTTCTGTCAAAACAAAAACCTGTAATCAATGTAGGTGTAATAACCTTTCTTTAATAATTTGACATGTAAGTATCTAAAAAGTGAAGAAAACTGTCCATGAAACTTTCCTGTATGTGTTTTTAAACAAATACAATACTATAAAAGACAATGTTAACATTTCAGTGATCACCTTTATTTAAGAACTATACAATAACTTCCATAATATAAAGCTGCCTATTAGACAAGTGTCCTTAAAAACTGCTGCAAGTTATAAGAAAGGTTGTAACGTGTACATGGAAACTTCTCATGTTCTAAATGAAGAGGAATATCTAGACTCTCATGACCTGGATCTGTACCGAAGTCATTTGAATGTACAGGAAATGCGTTGTATCCCTTCCCTAAATTTCAGTCACAATCTGAGACCAAACACAAAATGTTTCAAGCTAAGAATAATAAAACATTGTGAAAATCTGAGAGATGGCCAGTGGTGTAAAACATAACTTCCCAACACTTCCAATTTAGCTGCAGTGATTTTTGCATGTATTTTGCATCTATGCCACAGTGAACTTTTCAGCTTATTCCCTTGCCTCCCTACTCTGAGGTCTGGCCAACAGAATGACTTGATGAATGCAAAATACTGCACACTCCTGAAAGCCAAAGCTAGACAATAACTGCATTACCTTCAACAGAGTAATTTAGTTCGTCATATCCTGAACTCAATAGTTCTGGTATAGCCCGATTGTTCAGACTATTCCAAGAGCAAAGGTGGTTAATAGAAAACATTTCTGCATGTTTAGGGTGAGAAGCAGCTGACTGCTCAACAGTTTGCAGCGGGCACTTCAGACATCCAAAGGGTATAACAGGTATCTGCACAGACCAGGCAGATGCCACACAGAAACTGTGTGATCGAAATGACCTTCTGGAGATTCAAGTGGAACACTGTAAGGCAATGGTATACTTTATTGTGCTTATAAACTTGTAACAATTACTTACGATGATCAAGCAATGAACTCATTTTAAACAATAATCAGATCCAATATCAGCTACATAAAATTATATGATCTAGTATTAAGTGACTGTAGAGCAAAATGAGTCAAGTCTCCTAGATAAGCAAACAACTCAGAAACATTCACCTTTTGGCTTTGAGCCCAAGAGTTGTGTTTTACTGATTGTTATTACTTGTCCTTTGAGCTCTGGTGACAAATAGGGATTTATGATGCACCAGCCTACAAATTCTAACAAAGATGGCATGAGATTTGGAAGGCTTCCTGTTTCTATGAGGCAATTCTGAATTTATCCAAGTGTTTAAGCAAGATTTTCTGCATTTTTATAATGCCTTTCATCCAAGCAACTTTAAATAGTTGACTACAAAGAGTTTCATAGGTTCTGATGAATAGAAAACTGTGAAGTAGGTTCTGGGGCATATCATAACTAAAATATATGTGGCTACTACATTCCAGGAAAAATCTTCCACCCTCAACAGAAAGACTGTGGGTAGGAAGAAAAAATGGGAAACATTAAGTCATGCCCAATCAAAACAAAGTTTAGGCTTTCTTAGGTGAAAAAGTAACATAAAAAAAAAACCTAAAAAATTGAGCACTGCTGTTTCCTTTTAGAGAAAAGTCACAAATAGCAACAGAGAGATAAAGAACAGAGCAAGCTTCTGAGCATACTGTAACATGGAAACACAATGGTCTTTGTGTGGGTAATCAACAACTACTGTAGCACTGCTCTGTCCTTTGCTTTGGTTGAACACTGTTGAGCAACTCTGTCTCGTCTTCGGAAGCTTTCAATATTCATATTGCTTAGGCCCTTTCTTTTCTCACAGCTTTGTAGCTCCAGATACTCGTCTTCATCGTTAACGATATTAAAAAAGGATTCACATTTAATAAAGATTTGGAAAATATAAAGTATTTTGAGAAGGTAAAAAAAGACTGGTAGTAAAAAATAAGATTCTGAACTCTTCAAACTGATTAATTACATTTTCTTAGAAAGCCCATCAATACAAATGCTTCTTGCTCATTACTGCAAAGTTGTAAAAAATGCAAAGTTCTCTTAAAATTTGTTTATATGTTTTCTGTCTAGTTAAATATAAGCTCCTTGTGTAAGAACTACTGCTCTTTGAGTACTGAACACTAAGGAGCACACATATCACTAGCATTCCTACAATGTAAGTCTCTCTCTATATATATGTTAAAAAGGAAAAGTTGAATTAATGCTTCAATTGCATTTGTCTTTAGTGGTAATTCAAAAGAATGATTAATTTAAATCTATTTAAAAAGTTAAGACTGAAAACATTTATATTTCACAGTAACCAATACACTATGGTATTTTACCAAAAGATGGTGCACCTGAAAAACAGACCTTACCTGTTTCTTTACATGTCAGCTCTTTGCCACTGTGGATGGCAAAATAAATCTGCAAGTTTCCCTGACATGAACTATTATTTTTATTTTTTAATCTTACAGAGAAAGTGAATTTCTCACTACGGTGAAAAGTAAAAAGACTGCTGATTATATCTTACACAGAAATGTGTCTTTCAACATTGTATTTTTAGTTACAAGTAGCAAATTTCAAAATGTTCATGAGGGCACTACTGTAGCTGAGATGACTGCATTCATTCAAATGCAGAACATTAAAACTGCCCAAGGTAAATTCAGGCATCTAGTTCTAAACAGATAGAGGATAAAAAAACAAATATGTCCAAAATAATAGCCAAGATCTCTCAATATTCTAAACTTCTAGATGTAATAATATTATAGTCTTTCAAACTTGAATGTGCCTTAGCTGGACTCCCAGTGACAGATATTATATTTAACAATGGTCAATTCAGTGCCTCTACAGATTTAGGCAGCACTTAGAGTAATACACACTCACTGCTACTCCCACTTTGCAATGTGTGGCACTGATTGGCTCATATTTGGCTTCCAAGAGGGACAGGCCAGAAGCCAGCTGAAATTCCTCTGAGCACAGAGCTATACTGCTAAGGTACTAATTTTGTGACTGCAGAGATGAAATGTGTCATATCTAGCACATAAACTGAAACTGTAAGTCTGTGCATAGGAGTAGAACCACTGGAAATGTGCATAGTGTACTTCAAGAGATTACTCTGCTTCTTTTATTGACCGAAGAAAAACATCTATTACTCATAATCCAACAATAAAATGCACTAAAACAATGCAAGTATTTATAAATTATAAAACATAGGAACATTTATGAGCTTAGAGATAAAACACACCTTCAAAATACAGGATTGAAATATGTTCTGTAATTAGTTTTCACCCTGGCTTTTAAAATTTAAGTGCTGTTATGAAGGAGATGGTAAAGTGGGTAAATTTTATGTTTACAATGCTGTACCTCAATTTAGTTTTCTCTCTTTTAACAACTGCTGATATTTTTTTGTTTTCTATGCTTTGTCAGACTGCTTTTCTTTCACTGCTTTTCTTCTGTTTTCTGTCTTTCTCAGCAATATTGTAATAAAACTGGCATACATGAGACTTCATTTTCATCTCATACTGTAAAGTGTGAAAGGAAGCCAACCTAAACTTTGTTTTTAATTCATGGAGATTTCTAAAGAGCACAGCAGAACTATCACTTTCTCTAGACACACACACCTTTTCATGTTGCTAGAATGCTATTTTTTTCTGCAGAAAAGTCTACATAGTACTTAAAGACACTGCCATTGCAGTTTCTCTGCATGTATAGCCATTGCATACCCATGAAAACAATCTACTTTCAAGAACTAGGTAATCATTCTACTGTAATCTTTAAAATGGATGTAATACATATTGATTTATATCTTTTCTGTGCATAACCATGACTGTTTGGTATGTCAATAAGGTGAAGACCATTAGAGAGATACCCATACCTTCCCTAACTACTCAGTTACACAAAATGCTATATGAATAATACTATATGAAGCAGAATTTAGGCTCTTCCATCCTATCTATGTAACAGTATCCTATAACAGTAACTTAAATTATACAAAATACATACCTTTCCAAGAAAACTGCCAGGTGCAAGATTTAGGTCAAAGGTGGAAAAATCTTAGCATTGTATATTCTCCCCAGCTTAATGGTTGCATAATTAATACACAATCAAAGGAAAAGGGAGGATGTAGCTCTTTCCACGCTTGTGTAAATGGATGAATAACAAAGGTATCTCTTCCTCTGGCTCCTTTATTCCAACCTGAGGAATACCCAGTTCTACCAGGAGTGATACTGTAGGTTACTACACCCTTCTGCACAGTTGTACAGCCGGAAGTAATTTAAGTACAAAAGATAAAAATCTGAATCCTTCCAGACTAAGGAGTACTTAAAATCTGTACCTTTCACTTCAGTAATCACTTAACATCACTAATGGACAAATTTTGGCATTACCTCTTCCAGGATTAAATAGAAGACCCCAAAATGCCCCTTTTTAGGCTACGAACACCACATCATCCACTTATTACTTTGAATGACATACTATTATAGCTTCTGCTTGAAAAGTTACCTGTTGGTTTGGCTTAATGTCAAGAGGGAAATGTTTTTGTTGTCACACAATACAGAGAATTTCAATGTAAAGATTCTTGAGGGTTTTAGTCTGGCTCTGGACCTTATGCTATTAATGTTTTTAGCACCCTGCAGAGATAAATGAATTTCAGATGTTCAACTGTTATTGGGTATGTCTGACTACTGCACTACTGTTAAGAGTAGCTACAATCTTGTACACCACAACCGAGTCAATACTGAATCACACACAGAGTATTTTTTTTTCAAGTGATTGTAATGGGTGAGCGAAGAATTGTTTCTTCGCCTAAAGAAGAGTACTATGGCATTGGTATCTTCCTGTTAACAGGCAGCACTGCAGAAGGCTGATGGCATCCAACAATATATGCCTATGATATGGTCAACAGAGACGCTGGAAGTAACAGCCAACACTTTTGAAAGAGTATGCTTCCAGTAGTCATTAGGCTTTGGCTCTGCCATTTCCCAAGGTATTATCAGCTGTGAACATTATAGCTGTAATTGAATTTGCTTTTTATGATCATTGCAGGCCTTTATTGTAATATACAGAGGCTGCTGCTTGCATTATCATAACTTTTCTAACTTTGAGATTAGATTAATGCAATAAAACTTCACCTGAAAAGAGAAACTCTTGGAGAATACCATGGGTTACATGATACAAGAAGGGCTAACTAACTGAAAACACAACAGTTAAAGATAGGGACTTCTGCTTGTGTTTAGACAGAAGTGAAGACATTGGGTAGTTACCTAAAGAACCTTACAAGACCACAGGACTGGATTATCTTGAAACAGACTAATCAACCCCTTTCTCCATGCTCCCTCCCCTTCCTCTGACCTCAAGGCCACACAACCTCTCCCCCATACTCACAGAACCTGTTCACCCAGCCCTGTATCATGTCCTCCTCCCACCCTTCTTCCCCCAAGGGAAAGCTGCAAAATTAAGACACTGCATGAGTTTTCTGGCACCTCTGTAGATAAGGCTGTACACTCATGCCAGTGTTGAAGGGAACTATACCTTCTCACAACTGTTTAACCAGAAATAATTCAACTTTCATCTCCCAGGAATATTTAAAACACCCTTTCCTAGGATATGGAAGTGTGGGAAGGTAAAGGCAGAAAGAACATGTATGCTGAGAGGGGCTTCTGGTAGCTCTTCTTTTACTGTGTATTTGATGAAGAAAAGTTTAATTGCTTATTTAACACTAATGCTGAATTATCTGCATTTTTATTTAAACATTCAGCTTTTCCACGGGCTTTTTTCCTAAAGATATAAATTCAGAGTCCTGACATATTTACTGAAAAGAATGATGGATGTGAATTTTTCCTGTCATTTATGCCTAATTAAATGGGCAGCATCATTACATAGCTTTGCCTTAATCTCTTTACTGTTCTAAGAAAATAATTCAGATTAACAGAGCAAACGAGCCTGAATTTTGCACTGCACGACATGAGTGATTCCTCAACTGCTGGTGTGCACCATTTCATTCTCCAGTAAATAAGTACAAAATACCTCAGGATAAGCTATATTGTTCCAATTAGTAGGCAAGATGACTGATAGTTACTGCACAACTTATGCTGGTATTTCTTACCTCATATTGTCTGCTCGTATTCAAGCACTGGAAACACTTTACATGCAGTAAGTAATAATGAAGTGGTATGGGAACAGCTGCACCAAATGTGCTGAAAAAAAAGTCTCCATATGCTCTTTTGACTGTGAGAATCATCAGTCCAGAACAATTATTCTAACATCATTTATGTTCATCTAATTTTAAAGTGAAAGCTTGCTGTTAGATGGATGCCTTTAACCAAATGGAAGAATGTGACAGCATGCTTTCTCCAGGTTAAAAAGAGCCTTCACTCACTTAAAAATCAGCAAGTAAAGGGCTACAAAAATGCATCATAGTCCATATTGGTCCACAAGAAGCAAAAGGATAGCAATTTTGTTAAGCATGTCAGGTTGTATTTTAGCTTGCCACAGTCTTTAAATAAGGTTGAAAAAGCGCAAACGCAATTGTGTTACTAAATAGAAACTGCATTGTTTTATCATCCATAGCCATACTGCGGTGTGCTGGGGGCATGCTATTGATGAACTAAGAATCTGTATTGTAAAAACATGGTTTGCAACTCTGCTGCTCTTTGACAACAAAGACAATATTTGCTGACCGAACATACACTTTTTAACGATGGAGGCAATAAAACCAACTTACCTTACATAAGCCGTTAACTTTTACTTAAGGCAAACAAAACCATGAAATAAAAATTCTCATATCCAAATTATGATCTCTACATGTTTTAAGTGGAAATATACAATAAACACTAGACAGAATGCAATAATCCAAGCCATTTTTACTATTTTACTACACTTTCTCCACGTTTTTGTCAGTGTAGCTCTTCAGGGAAAAGCAGAGCTAAACCTGCTTGACAATACCCAATGACACTGTATACCTGTCAAGGTGACGTGTGTCTGATTCTTTTTAGCTTTGGAAGCACTATTCATTGCGATTAACCTGATATTTGAAGTCTCTTCAAGCAGTGTGCAGCGTGTATTAAAACACATTTGAATTTCTTACAGAACTTCAAGCAATACCTAGACTTTATACCTAGTCCTATTAAAAATGACTGTTTTCAGCGAGCTACGTGAAGAATGCAGCTTTATAACAAAAGCTCTTCCAAACTACCGAACACTACATCAAAGCTTACTGGCGAACCCTTAAGCGACAAAAATCAAGATCTTCGAGTGGCTGCGTGGAGAAAGAGAAATACGTACAAGCACCCGCGTTGCCCTGCTTTGCCTCTGCGGCTACAGTGGATAGAGCACGTTAATTTCGGTCCTGGCTGCCAGACACCGCTGCTCCTATCACGTCTCCCATCCAAACCCGTCCAACGAGCCACGGCGGATGCCAAAGCGCGGCGCTGCCCTACGAGCGAGGCGGGCGCCGAGCGGCGCGTCCGGGCGGGAAGGAGCTCGGCGGGACAGCCCCCCCGGGGCAGGCGCTGCGCGGAGCCCGGGCGTGCGGGGCGG
>VYZS01103923.1:57388-67565 GCA_013400695.1 Neodrepanis coruscans
CAACTTCTGCGGGATCTTCAACCACCTCGAGAGGCTGCTGGACGAAGGTAAAAGTGCTCGCCCGGCCGCCCCCGCCCCGCCGCCCTGCCCTGCCTCCCCCGCCCCGGTGATCCCGCTCGGCCCCCGCCCCGGCCCGGCCGGCCGGCGGGGGCGGCCCGGGGCCTGTTCCGCTCTCCCCGCTGCTCCCCGCACGCTCACGGCCCCGGCTGGGGAGCCTGAAACAAAGGGGAAGTGCAGGCTCTCCCCGCCCTGGCCGCCGCCGTGCGGTGCCGGCGGACTCGGGGAGCGAGTGGGAGGGCGATAGGCAGCCCTGGCTGCGCGGGTTCCCGCTCCTCCCTGGGGGGGTTTCCCCCCTTATTTTTTTCCTTATTTTTTAATTTTTTTTTTTCCCCCCCGTTTCTCCGCACCATCTCCTAAAACCGGGGGAAGGGTAACTACGGCACGGAGGGGAGAGAGCGAGGAGAGGAGCTCAGGAATGCGCTCTGGGGGAAGGCAGGGAGGAGGGGAAAGGCTGGCTGGCGCTGGCGCTCCCCTCCCTCCCTTCATCCCTCCCTCGCTCGCTCCCTCCCTCCCGTAGCAGGGGACAGAGGGGTCCTGCCGGCGCCCGCGGAGCGCTCCGGCCCCAGGGCCCCCGCCGGGGGGGCGGGGGGTGTTTGGTTTCGAGATTGGCTGTTCTGGAAGCTGCTTGGACTTGAATGACTAAGGCGGAGGGGGGCTGAGCTCTTTCTTCGGCTCCAGATGTACCCCACCCCAAACTGGCCGCAAACTAATTACGATTTTCCTCTCTTGCAAGGGAAGCGAACAAATTCTTCTTTCAGCTACCCTTACCTTTTAAAGAAACTTAACTTGAAAGACTCCTACGTGTGACTTTAGTGAAGGGGGGGAAAAAAAGAAAGGGATTACGAAATTGCCAGGTTTACTCCTGCCAGACGTCCACCCCAGCCCCGCACCCGTTCCGGCCGCGGGGCGAGGGCTCCCCCTGCCCCCTCCTCATTTTTGCCCTAAATAACATTTTTTAAGGTTAAGCTTTTACATGTAAATAGTTAACATTTTAGAAATAGAGAAGTACGTGCTGGGAGCTTGCTGTGTCCCATACGTTTTCCGTCTACGGTAGCAGACCCACTGTGTTAAAAACAAGGTGATAACACTTGTTCTTAGTATTTTAAATTTGCCGTGTGCTCGGGTTCCCAGGTTTGTTTTTCTTGTCAAAGGCGTTTCCTTTCTTCCCACTCTAAACCTGGGCTTTCTGGAGAAGCCAGTTCGTTTAATCGTATGTGATAGCTTTGTAGAATACGATAAGGCCATAAATTATTTATGCAGTTGCAACTTGTTGGGATTCTTAGTGTGAAATACTGACTTTGGAGATTTCAAGTTAGTGTTCTTGTTTGTGGACGTATTCCTCCTCGCTAAAAGAAGTTTGGGAAGTTGTTGACCTCGGAAGATGAAAGAACTGGTTATATTTGGTAGAACAACTCTCCGCCCTCTCCCGAGACTGTTAAAACGAGATAGTGACTGTGTAGTACAGGGCAAAAATAGCATATTGAGAAAATGCTACTTTCTGAAATAAATTATAAAAGAGTCAAAAAAATCAAACCTGGTGAAGAATACTGAAATATGGACTGTGGGAAGCAATATAATGGGAGATTCTGTTTTTATTTTCAAGACTCTTGGAGGAGTTTGAATTTATATTGGAGCTAATGCAGACGCGAAAAGTAAAACTATTCAAGACTTATGTTTTTGGTCACCAGAACAAACAACCTCATCAGAACAGTTAGATTTACAATAAACATCAAGAAGTAACTCGACCGAGAAGACTCCTTTGTAGCACAAATGAGCCTTCCAGACACTTGATACTGGATTTTTAAGTTCCTGAATCTCTTCAACTTAATGTATTTGGCCAGAGGAGGCCCAAAGCCTTTTTTATTTTTTTTCTTTTTTTCCCTAGAGAAGAAAAGGAAGGAAAAACATTTCTCAATGCAAAAAGGACACTGAAAAAGGAATGTCTGAAATACATCTTGTCTTACGTTTTAAAATATTGAAAACTCCGGAAATGTTTGTGAAGTATCGGAGTTCCAAAATGAGGGCTCTTAGGACTCTTGCTGAAGAAGTTTAAGGACTGTGTTGGAACTGTTCTGCGCACTGTTCTTCTTCAAAAGAAAATGAAATAAAATACAATCTGTGTTTCTAAATAGTCTCTGGAAGAGGCCTGTTATCCCTTTGAGCTTCTCTGCTTTTCCTGTTTACGTTGGCAATTGTGTGGAAGTATTGTGGAGGCAGAAAACTTTTTGGAATGTTGAAAAAAATGTTTCATGCAAATCTAGTAAATTGCTTCAAGACTTCAAATTTTGAACACTAAGGGGCGCCAGTTATTTTTTTTTCTGAGGCACGAGTCCAGCTCCTGATCACCATTGCTGGCTCGGGCAGTGAAATTAGTAAATAACTCTCTTAGAAGATGTCGGAGAATGACAAAACACTTGTGGATTTCTGCGGATATTATGATTTTCACGGGCTTACATATATTGTGTGCTTACAGGCACTATTCCAGAGGTGGAGTAGGCAAGAGCAATGAATAGCTGAGAAGTTGGGTGTTTTCCTGTAAAACACTTATGCTGCTTACTGTATTAAATATCTTGAAGTATATGCTGCACTGACATGCTCCAGCAGAAGGATTTAGCGGTAGCAAATTACAGGTTTGCTAAAAAAGTCTACAAGAGTTAGGGCTCTTATTTAGAAGAATATTATTTAATAGTTTCGTCAGTTGTCTTCCGATACCTTAGAGAACACCGAGTATTTGGGCCAAGTTGGTGTATGTATAAAGAGATGTATATATCCTCTAAAAACAAGGTTACAGGGTTCACATTCCATCTTTGCCCCCTCCGCCCTGTAATTTGATTTGCTTCTTCTAAGTTATTGTTATATGCTTTAGGTAGGTGGGTTTTGTTTTTTTTTTTAGTTACTACACAACCGTTTTCCTGAAGGTTTTGTTTATCATTCAGAAAAATAATATTATGATCAGCCATTGTCTTCTGTGCTATGTGCTGATCAAATTGGAGAAAAAAAGTCACAACCCTAAGAATTCAAACAAAGAAAACATGAGATTGCTTTCCATACTGGAATGCTAGTTTGCTTTTTTTTAATTACCCTTATTTATTTATTGTTGCATGCCAGTATTTAAAAACAAAACTCAAATGGGCTTGTCATTACTTGTAATTGTATGCAGCAAGAGACAGAAATGGACCTGTCACTTTAGGTGAACACTACATCTAATGGGGTTAGGCTACAGCTCCTTTTTTGGGGCCATTTCTATGCTGTGTGTATTATCCAAAAAATATTTTCCTTTCTGCACTCTATCCTAGTTTTTGATCTTTGAAAGTTTTAGTGCTTAACTTAGTAGATGGTGTCTGCCTTACGGCATTTGAAGATTAGCTGAATGTAAGAGATATATGAAGGAAACTTTTTTTTAAAAGAACTAGAGTATAATAAAATAGAAATGTCTCAGTTTTGTTTAGGTTACAGTTATTTTTCCATATGTGTGCTTTCAACTTCTTATGTGTATATAAGGCTTTTGTGAATTAACAAGGATGTTTAAAGTGCACATCATAATAACTAGGAAGCTCAATTGTTTTTATCAGACTAGTGCAAACCTGTGGGAAGAGAGGGCTCTTCCTGAATGTGGAATAGGCTGTATTTCCTGTAATTGTTTGCACCATCAAATGTGACCTGATTTTTTTTTTTTTAGCTTAAGCTTCTCAGATACCTACATCATTTTTTTCTGAAAATGTATATATTTTAATGCTCCCCTTTGTGGAAATTAAATAGAGTTGCCCGATTTAATTTTTAAAAAATAATGCAAGAAAAGAGGTACATTTCAAACTCCTCAGTAGCACTCTGACCTATTGAAATTAGTGAGGTACTTCAGTCGTATTCTTTGAGCACAGTATGAACGAATACATCTGAACTGTTAACTGAGATCTTAGTAGTATAATTTTTAAACTTGTACTTTGTTTTCTTGAACCTGTAAGTGGTTAGACTGCTGCACCTACTGTATGGAATGTACATGGATCAGAACTGTGCTCTGAACTGTTTTTTAAAAAGGTATTGAAGCAGACTTTATTAAGAATACATTTTTCTTTTCTAACTATACCTGAAAAACTTAGGACTTGCCGTCAGAACTGTGTTGAAGGTGACTTAGAAGTGTGTCTACTTTCAAGTGGAAATTAAACCATGCTTCTAGCTATTGGAGATAAATCTAATTTTGTGTCAAATAGGCTGCCTCTTTCTGACTACCAGTTAAAACTAGCTGTAAAAACATCTAGGTAGGCAATATGAGGATAAATTTTTCTTGGATGTTGCTTTCTCTGTTTAATTTCCTCACTGAGAAGAGTGCATGTGAACTTCCAGTGCCCCAAACTGCAGTTTGTGTCAGTCTCAGTGTAGTAACCAGAACGTCTGTGTGAGGCAAGGCTGAAGAACTGTATTCTAGTGCTGTAAATGAGTTCTGCCTCTGAAGTTATGTAGTTACTTTTACACATGACCTTATTGTTCTTGATTATGTAAATGTAGCCTGTGCTTAGCTCGGGTTTTGCTGACTTGTCAGGTTTGATGGAGGGGCATGTTAACGTGTCAGTTTTTCAGATCCCATTATTTCACTTAAACCGTGCCTCTTAGTGCAAAGTTAGGAGGTGAATACTCTGTAGAATAAAGGCTTTGTGACAGTCTGAGACTCTCTAGGCAAATACCTAATTTGTCAAAATTTGTGTTTTAATATTAAAATTGTAAAAACAGCGTGCATCAAGAGCATTCAGTATTGTTCGTCTGCTGTTTGTCATTAGCACTCTTTTGGTTAGTTGTCTAATCATCTCTAAAACTTAGTGGTCTGAGGTGTTTTTCTGATTTGTGGTTGTCTTGTAATAACAAGGCTGTAAAACTGACAGAACTTGTTTTCAAAAATTTTGTATGAGCTGTTTTGAGATGTGGGTATTTGTTTTCTTGTTTTGGTTTGGTTTTTGGTTGGGTTTTTTTTTTTTTTTTAATACCTTGGTGTAGCCTCTTAGACAAAAAGCTCCATTTTACTTAAGAAAAGGTGTGGGGTTTTATTTTTTTATCTTGTGAGAAAATATTCAAAACTTCCCCCCAGCAACAGTTCAGTTTTTTTTGAAAAAAAGTTGGTTTTGGAGCTGTATCTGAAGCATTTATAGTCACCTGGTATGTAACTTAATAAAGGGTATTTTTTGATACAAATTTTGAGTTAGTAAAGCAGTTATTTTAAGCTCATGTTTTGAAAGCAGTTTGTTCACGGTTGCTTTCCAGTCATTGATTATTAAAATGTCTGTCATCAGATGCTTTTTTTATGTAGGAACTACCATAGTAGGCTTAGTTCTGTACAAGAGCTTCTGACTTACATGTTAAATTGAGAGAGACTTGTTTGATTGGTCATTTTTGTTTAATGCTACTTGTTCCTTAAGGTTGGAATAGAGTTGCCTTTTTCTCATCTGAAATTGAATGCAGTAGTTTCTAAAATAACTAGTGTCATATGAAAATCTCTTGCTATGGTTGGAAACAACTGACCAAGTGCTGATTAGATTAGGGAGTGGCATGTGATGCTTTCATAATGCACAAAGGAAAAAAATGAATGTGTGTTGATTAATATTAAAGTGGGACCAAGCCACCACCAGGTGAGGAAAACTTGATTTTAAGAGAGCACTTAGAATGTCATAATTATGAAAATCAAGCTTGTATGCATCAAAAGATAGAAAAAAAAGTTGCTGGTATTCAGTGAGTGCTGTGGGTGTGAAGAGAAAGCTAGACATGAAATGAGTGGTTACTTTAGTAGGTTAGTAACTTCTTTGAGCAGATTATCTGTTTCAGTTGTTCTTAAACTAAAAAACCTTTTTCTTCTGAGTACAGTAAACAGTGCCGAGTCAGGAATAGGATGTTTACAGTGATTTGGATTGTGTAGACTTTGTTAGAAAAGCAAGTACTTTTGAATTGTCTTTAATTAGTGTTTGTAACCATAAAGCATTCTCTGTTTTGGAGAACGCGTACTGGTGCAGGTATGTTGTTAATTGGATGTGTTATTCGATGCTGATCTGGTATATATTGTATGGCTGGTAGGGTAGAACTGTGTTAATGTCCTTTATCAGACCGTCCTGACAGCTCAGGCTGATTGAAGTACAGCAGGAGTCTGCCATGGAAACCGATCGTTTGTATTTGACTGCTTGTATGGAATGTTGGGGAGTGGCAGAGGGGGGAAATGGGGGAAATGCCTTGCCAAGAAAGCTGTGAAGTAATGAAATGCCCTTGTTCACTGACCCTTGTCTTTATTGAAACATTACTCCCAACTTCTCATTCGGGCTGTGTGAATTTTTCTGCATTGATTTTAATCAGAATATGTACTATGAAAATCTTCTGTTGATTTTGGCATTTTATTGAATTTTAATAATCCAATGCTAAGAAAACTGGTAGGAATAGTGAAACTGCCAGTGTTTTTAATCTCATTTCACTTAATACATTTGGTTAGGTTAGTCGTGCCACACAAGTTACATCTATGTCTTGGTAGACAAGGGGATCTGTGTCTGTGAGGGACATTGGAATCGCTGTTTGAATCCTGAAGCAGATGAGGGGTGTGGTATTTGTAATCTGAATTGTATACCTTTGCTTTACTAAGACAAAGACTGGGGCAACTGAAAGTTAGGCAATGTTAAGTTTCTACTTCAGACAGGATATTTTCTGGAGTCAGATCTTGTGCTATGCGGTTACGGTAGTGTCCAAATTTGTGTTTCTTTTTTGTTGTTTTTCTTGGAAATGCTTAATAAAAGCGGAGTTAGGTTTTTAATAGAAGAGCTTAGTTTTTTGAGGCAGTTTATGCTTCAATGAACAAAACAGCTGTGACAGCTTTGAAGAGAAATAATACCTGGCTTCATTAATAGAGCTGGCCCTGCACTGTGTTATTCTTGCTTCCATTAGAAACGTGCCTTTTGCAGACTAGCTGCATGCCTGAGAACAGCAAGACAGTGCAAGTTCTGTTATTTAAACCTGTTGTCTGAGTCCGGCTGTAGAAGTTGCAGCTTTTTTAGTCTCTGCAGTTATTTTAGCACGCGTTAGTTGTCAGGGTTTTTGTTTATTTTATTCTCATGACTTAAGATACTGAGTGGAAATTGAAAATACATTTTCAGTTTCTTTTCATTTGAGGACTGACTTTTTTTTATACTTGGTGTCAAATAGTAAATACTGCTGTTCAGTTCAGTGCAAAAAAAATCATTCCCTTGAAGGGAAATGCCGACAGGTAACTGCTAGTATGTTTTAATGTTTTTGGTGGTGTATAGTTCAGTAGTACACTGGAAGCCAGCTTTTTGAATCGTCTTAAAAATATTTTTGGCTCTTTTGCAGCTGCACTTGAATAATTGTACCTTTATCCATACTGTAGTGTGAGGCGAGATTTTCTGTATTTCTGGTGCAGGGTGTGTTCAGAGCGAGTTTTTGATACTTTGTACTATAACTGCAGTGCTCCAGGAAGCGACCGGGTGGGAAGGTCCTCAGGATACCACTGTTTAGAGGGGATAAACCATGAAGGAGTTTGCATAGTAGCTCACTGAAATCTGAGGGTATTAATAGTTGGAGGAGTTAATGCTTCAGTGGTATATGACCTTATAAGTGTTTATGCTTCTTTAAGACTTGATTTGAAAAGGGAAAACATCCCAGCATGACAAACAATTAAAATCTTGTTACTTTTCTAGGAAGTTACTTAGACAATTCTAAGGAGTAATGCATCAGAACAACTGCTGATGTCAGAGCAGAGGCAGGGGAAGAAAATGCAGTATTATATACCCTTATCTAGTGGATCAGTTTCTGGCTTAAAAGGTCAGCTGATACTCTGTACTGGTCAGGGGTTTTGGGTTTGTTTTTGTGTGGTGTTGGCTTGCTTTCCAGACAGATCAGGGCAGTGATCTGACTCCCCATGTGTGATCTGAGTGGTTGTGTTGGCATAGTGGCTGAGGTTGCTCGATACTGAAGATGTAGAGCAGAGCCTTGGGGACGGAAGTACATTTGCTTAAACATTTACTTAAAAGTCTGAAACTCCTAATTGATGTCAACCGATTGTGCATCTGGTCCATTCAGAATTTTAAGGACATGAGTATTTTCGGACTAGCTGACACTAGATAGAGGTCAGACTTTGCTGATTTTTTAATATCCTTTAGCTGTTGAAATAATGAACCTTGTTAGGTTTTTTCCCTAATTCACATTCAAGAACTGTTTTAGAAATCTCTGTAACCCTTATTTGATCGAAATGTCCTATCCTAGCTTCATTATATTTTCTTCATTAATGTCTAGGAAATGTAATGGGCCTGAAATTTTAAAAAGTAATCAACAGATCTGTTAGCACAAGTATGAATACAGACTTAATGTTCTAGTTCATATATTTAAATGGCAGCTAAACTAAAACATTCAGCTCATGTTGCATAATGCTTCCGTTTATTTATCAAACTTTGAAGCAGTAGCAAATCAGTTAATATTCTTCTTAATGCAGCTTAGTGTAGTAACTTGCTAATAATTATATTGAAAGTTGATGGATAATTTTCAGTTTTTAGATACAGAGCAAGCCAAATCCACTTCTGTTTGCTGTGGAATACCTTGGGGATTTTTGTAGGAACAGGGAGGAGGAGAACACAAGGAAAAAAATTCTCTTACCTGATGCTATTTGCTTTTGAATGATGTGGCTCATCTGTACTACTACTTTTTGTTAGCTTCGGTTTGTCTCATTTTGAAGAAGTATGAGATGCAGTCCTACAGCAGGAAGTAATGTGAATGTTTTTTCAGAAAGTTGTTGTACTGTCGTCAACCCTCTGGTCCAAACTTCGCTTAAATAATGTAGGTGCAATCTATTGACAAGTGTTTTCTCGTAACAGTTGGTTTGTGTGTTAAAATTGAAGGTTAAAATGCAGTAATAGGCCCAGCTGTCTTTTTTAAAGTGTTATGTTTTTGCTGTGAGGGTTCTGTACAGTGAGAAAGTGGTGTGTGTTAGATGTTGGTAGAGACAAGTTGTTGATAGTCCTTTAATTGCTTAAGTATCTTATCATCTATAAAGATAAGTATAGTCAAAGAGGCTCATATACAGTCAGTTTACGAGGGAATTACTGCTGCTTTAAATCACTTGAGGCTTTTATGGAAATCTGATACCGCCTCTGAATCAACCTGAGGCAAGACTGCTTGTAGAGATTCTTCTTTTTATGTAGTTCTGTCAACTTTGTGCTCCGATAGACTTGAACAAAATATGGGTACAGATGACGTGGTAGGGATCAGAAATGAATTCTAACCAAGGTTCTGTCAGGAAGACTGATCATATATGTATTAAGACATCTTTCAGAGGAGGAACAATAGTTTAGTACCTCTGAGGTATAAACTTAGTGACTGCAATTGGTTTTAGAAGGGAATTATATTTGGATGTTGTAATAACATGTTTACAGAGATTGAGTCATATTTTGAAATTTCTTGCTGTGATTTTCTGTTCTCAGTGGATAAATTTTTTATTTGTGACAATACTAGTATAATCCTTTACAGAAAAAAAAACAAACCAAAAAACCTCGGAGAAAATGACCTAAAGTTCGAATCCACTTTAGAAGAAACAAACAAACAAACAAAAAAGTTACAAGTGACTTTCTTGAGAAAAGCTTGTTGAAGTTGTGGACTTAAAATTGTTTTGGAGACCTGTGGCATTTAAGATACATGGTGCCATTTTGAGAAGAAGAAGGGGAAAAGCTTACTTAATTATGGGGTTAATTGAGGTTAAATTTTGTATGGATCAGAGTATTTCTAATAATTTGGGTGCAGTTTGCAGAGAAGCAAATGATTGTGTGGAAGCTTTGTGTATAGGTAATGGAATACACAAACCTAGTGTCTATTGATTTAGTAACTGTATTTTATTCATAACTATTCATGAGGAATCATGTTGGTTCCAAATGGGAGGTTTAATGCACACTGAGGGCACTTGGTAGTGCTGAGTTTTAATACTGTTAAGTGTCTTCAGAAAGGTGTTCTTGCGTCAGCCTTGGATTAGCATAGGATGAATAACAGAGCAATTCATCAGCCAGGCAGCTCTGAAGAGTGTCAGCAAGAAAGCTGACGATGATGAATTGGAGAGAAAGGGATGCTGCAGTGGAAAGCTGCTACAGCCAACGCT
>VYZS01103925.1:5094-28432 GCA_013400695.1 Neodrepanis coruscans
GGAAAGGATTAAGTGAAATCCCAGGTGAAAAGCTGGGAGTTGTCTGCCCCAGAAAGAGGGGAGTGGGAGTGGAGGGCTGAGTGTGGTGGTGGGTGTTGGGATGAACCCTGGAGACCTTTGTGTTTGGAGCCTTGGTGGCTGAGTGTCTGCAAACCCCTTCTTCAGGCTGAATTTCTACTCCATTTCTTTATTTAGATTCAGAATCTTGTTGCAAACCACCACCCCCCCTCCCTGTTTCTCATAGAGCCACATTTTTCAGCAGGATGACATTTCCCAGCGACAGAATTTGTTCCCTGCACGTTGTTGTCTGGCTCTTCTTGGTGTTGGGTGTCTTCTGTCTGTGTCCATGGAAATGGAAGGACCTGGGAGCTGTGTTGAGCCACCTGGCAAGCAGAGATGAGATACTGAGCAAATCCCAGTTCCCAGCTGGTTGCTTTTGCTTCTCCCCCTGCATTCAGACGTGCAAAAATTGTGCCCCTCTTGTCTGTGCCTCTCCCAGCAGCTCCCCTGGGCTCTGTGCTCCAAACTGGGCATCAATATCATCTTAAACCCACTCCTCCTTTCAGTCTCAAGGGGGTTTTTTTAGGCAAATTGTGCAGGACCAACGTTGTCAGAAGCATTTGGTGTCCTCGTGCTGAGCCCTGCTGAGGCTCTGGGCTTTCATCTGCCCTTGCACAGCTCGTGGCTGCACACCCTTGGGAGCAGCTATGAGAGGAAATATGTTCCCCAGCTTCCAGCAGCCTGAAAACCCCCTGTTATCTCAGAGGATGAACACATTTCCCATTTGCTGGGGGCTTAGTGGAGCTGCTCTTGGCTTGGTTTTGATACAGCAGCAAAAGACTCTTTGTGGCACCACCAACTCCTCTCTGAAAAGGCAATTTTTGGTCTTTCCCACACTTGCAGGTGATTACAGGACTAAGAAGATGCTGCTGAGCCTTAATTTTTATATTTTTTTCCTTCAAAATACACGTTAAATGTACTGGGAGCTTTAGCAGCTTTGGGAACTTCATTCCTTTGCAGTGAATTTAGAAGCTGCTGAACAACTTCAGGTAAAATGAACCAGCACTGCCAATAATTTCTCCCCATTTCCCTCTGGCTGAGGATCCATTTCAATGTTGGTTTATGATAATGCAGAGTTAAGGAGTACAGAACACACAAGAATCTATTTTTTACACATTTTGGGAGGTTTCTGTGTAGCCTGAGATGATGGAATTGCCTGTTGCATTAATGACTCAAGCCCTGGTTTAATGACACCCAGCAGGGCTTGGATGACCTTTGTGTGGTGGAGATAAAAGCAAACACAATCTGGATGTTTAAAGCAATTTTTTTCTAATAGTCCACAAGTTTTCTACAACTGTGTTCAAAAAAAAAAAAACAAGCAAATAAATTCCAACCCCTAAAAGAAATAATTGTGAATTGCTGCAGAGTTCAATGCAAATTTTTAGATGCTTTAAAATCCCCTCAAAACTCAGCTTTATTAATTGTGCTGCACATGGGATCTGTAGATTGGGGGTTACCTTTAGTTTGGTTTTCTTTCAAGCTTTAACCAAGTGGAATCTTTCCCTTTCCCAGACTTTATAAACACAGGGCAAATACTGTGGGTTCTGAGGCTCTTAAACACGAATTTTTTGTCAAATCTGAGGGGAAATCCAGCAGCTTTGGATACCTGAGCCTTGAATTCTCCTGTGCCACGTTCTGGTGTGTAAATATGGCCAAACACCACGTGTGTGACTCAGCCAGAGATGAATAAATGGAGTCCTGGGGTTCTCTGGGTCCCTGTAAGTTGAATTCTGACAAACCCCTGTCCCCTCCTCAGCTGCCCCTGTGGGTGTTGTAATGCTGGGCTTGGACACAGCCCTTGCACAGTTGGAAATGTTGCAGTTGGATGATTTCCCTGCGTAATCCTCCACCCCTGCTCAGCTTGGAATCCCTACAACTCCACCTGATAAGGTTTAGCTGATGGAGAACCAGCCAATACGTGCAGCTCTATCCCTTCTCCTGCTCCCCCAGCCTTTCCCAAGCCTCGTTGGTGGTGACAAATCCTGAGTGGAGCACTTGGCACACGAGAAGTGAAAAGCCAGGCTGTGTCCTGGCTGCTGCTGCAGATGGTTTCACTCTTGGACAGTGCTGGAAAGGAGCAGGTTTTTTTATCCCCTCCTGTGCTTGGCATGGAGAGAACTTCTGTCAGAGCAGGGACAGCAGAGGCAGCAGCAGATGGGAGGCTCCTGTTTATGAATGAACCCTTCTCCTGCCTCCCCACCAGGACCACAGGCAGAGAAAATGGTCACTGTGGTTTTAAAATCAAACCTGCGAGCAGAATCCTTGTGGTGAAACCTGAATTTATATTCTGGTGCAGGATTTCCTCCCCTCTTTCCTGTGTCTTCCCCTGCTGTCCTTTAATTTCCCATTTTTCAGTCGTTCTCTCACTCATCTGATCTCAGTTTCTTGTTGCAAAGAGGAGCAGCTTTCCACGCCAGAAATCAGTGCTCACTGCTGTAATCCCTGTGTGTCCCTCCCAGAACAGCAGCTCTTGATCCACAGCCTCACTGAAGTCCCCAACAATCACGAGTGTGGGAGCATTAACATTCCAAGGAGCTGCTGCTGCTTGAAAGGGATAAAACGACCTCTTGCCTCCCCCAGAACCCTGCAAGGAGGGGATTCTTGCAGGGGCAGGAGCAGCAGTCCCAACATGGCAAAGCTCTGCCTTGCTGCAGGAAATGAATTCAGCCTGAAGTGTGAGTCCTTTCCCAGCTGCTCTCCCTGTAACCTGCTCAGAATGTTGAGCCTCTCCAAGTCCAACATCCCCATGGCCTGATTTCCACAAGTGCTACAGGATGGTTTTTGCTGCCTCCCAGTCCAGCACCTTCAGATTTCTTTCACAACTTCCACTTATTTCTATTTTTTGTGCAGAGCTCTGTTGTTGGAGGTCCTGCTTATGGCCTGGGCTCACTTTCACTGTTGTTGTGCCAAATGTTTGCCTTTTCTTCAGCTTGTGGAGTCCTAATTCAGCTGCTGAGAGAAGTCCCTGCAGCCCTTGGAATAAGTGTAGCCACTTTTCATCCTCCAGTATCTCTTCCCCCAACGCATTGTGAGCACTAATTTCTACCTGGGGGAGCTGCTGGTTTTTTCTTGCCCCTTTTTCTTGACCTGCTGACCTTCCTGACAAAACTGGGTGCTGTGCTGCTGTTAAAGCCACAATAAATGAAACAGAGCCGTGGTCCAGAACAACTGAGCCTTTCCTCCCCTTACAACAGAGTGCTCAAAGCTCCCCAAGAAAGGACTTGTGACTGTGTGACTTGGATGAAAAGCCTTGGCGAGGGGCCTTGAAGAGGCCACTACAGAGAGAACCTAAAAGTCAAGGCTGTGAAAAGCACTCGCAGCTCCAAAGTCGAGGCTTCAGAGAGGAGTCAGGACACACCCACGGAAGAGCTTTCTGAGCCTTTGTGCTCATCCTCAGCCTCATCCCAGCGAGGTGTGGGAAGCCAGAGCGAGGAGAAGCTGCCTGAGCTGGGAGGGCAGTGCTGGATGCAATAATTGGGCTGACCTGGCTCTCACATCCCTCTCGTGGGCAGTGGGTGGGATGTGCCCTCGGGGCCACGGGCTGAGGGTGGGGTGGGGAGGGGAGGCTTTTTGGAGAACTTCTCTTTGTTTCCATCCAGAGCTGCACAGAGAGCTCGGAGCTCTTTGAGGCTGAGCTGGGTTTGATGTGTCGGCAGCAACTCGCTGGGTTTGTTCAAACACTTGGGCAACTGCTCTTTAACCCAAGACCATCCAGAATTTCCTCCTCCAACCTGCACCCAGGATGGGATTTCACATCAGAAATAGCACCAGCACTACCCTGGAGATGAACTAACGGGAAATTACTAAATTACAGGACATTGCTGTTAATCCAGGGTAGGAATTCTCTACCCCTGTTCACTGCTCCCCAAGAGACCCTGGAAGGCCTTAATGAGGGAGAAAAGCAGCAAAACCAAGATGTTCCTCTCCTAGAAAGGGTCACCTTGATTTGCTTTTTCTCTGTGGAAACCCAGCTGTCAGGCCTTAATTTTACATTTAGTGTTTTTGCAGGCAGTGATGATTTAGCTCAGGTTTTACTCCTTGCTGACGTGTCCCTCCAAGCTCATGTCTGACCTTTAGAATTTTTATGAGCTTGTCATGTCCCAGCAACAAGTGGAGGAGGAGGAACATTTCCTTTGGAGGAAATGCTGAGATCAGTCCCCAGCACTTGACCAAGGGCAGTGTCAGCAGAAAGGAATATTTTATGAAAATACTTCTCACGTCCCTCTGGAAGAGTCTCTGTGTTTTGTGGCAGAATTGCCTCTAAAGTGATTTTTTTTTAAGCCTGGGAGCCAACACACCTCCCCAGGGCTGTCTTTGGGGTACAAATAAACCCAGTGAACTCAGAAAAGAATGGTCCCCACAGGGGCTTTGCTCTTCTCCTTGTCCAGGGCATGGATTCCCACTGGGATTCTCCTGATTTCCAGGAGTGAGGGGGGTCTCAATTCCAGATTCAACTTCATCCCAAGAGTTGCAAGATGGCAAAGGAATGAGCACAGAGCAGCAGTGGAGGGATCTGTGTCCTAAAATCTCTCCTGATGGTCAAAATCTCACGAATTCCTGCCTGAAAACTCCACCCATGGAAAGATGGAAAGGAGTTTTATTCCTTTGGCTTCTTCAAGAAATAACAAATTAGGAGCCAGTCAGGCAAAAGCCAGTGACAAACACTGTGATTGTTCAGTTTATTTAAAATTCCTCTGCCTTTTGTGGCAGGAGCCTGGCCAGCAATAAACTTGGAAGGGGATGTTTTAAAGGTGAGTTTCAGTTTATTTGGGCAATCACTTCACCTTCCCGCACACTGTAAAGTCGTGTCCATATTTCAGGGGGGGGGAAAGAGCTCAAGTGCAGCTGTGGGTAAATAATCTGCTCTATAAAACAGGAGCTGCACTTGGAACATTGTTATGGAAAAGAGGGAAGGAGCTGCAAAGCAAAACCCTGCTTTTAGTCAAAGCAGCACTTGGGTAAATTTACGGTTTCACAAACTCGGGGAAATTGCTGGGGATTTACATGGATAGAACAGAGCAAATTGCTCCATTATCAGCTCTTCCTTATGGAAATGGTGCTCAGGGAAAATGACACCGGTGCAGTTTTATGGCAGAGCCAGTGGAAACCACGTCTGAACGGCCTCAGATTCAGCCTCCAGGTAGGAAAGATGATTTGTCACTTATTTCTCTCTCAAACTTAAAAAGCATCTGCAGGGGTCTTGTAAAACTCATCAGCAGGTTGGGAAAAAAAAAATAGAACAACAAGAAAATGGAAGTTTTGGGTTGGGTTTTTTTTTATTCAGTGGGGGGAGCTCGTTGCCACAGGGTGTTTGGGAGGACAAAATTTCAAATTATTTGAGAGAGGAAATAAGACAGAGTTACAAAAGAACAGCCTCCAGGTCCCAATAATGTGATAATGGAAGTTCTTGTGCCTTGGAAAATCTACATGTTGCTGTTTCCTTGGGAATTGGAAGGAAGGGATCACCCCCTGTGTCTCCTACGTGTTTCCAAAGCATCCAACAAGGCACAGAAGGGATTTGGGGGGGTCTCTGGGCTTTCACCCTGGCCCACCACAGCCACCCTTCCATTTTGCTGCTGGGAGCAAAGAGCAGTGAAATGTTCAATGAAAAACAGGAGGAAAAAAATCGAAATTTTGCTCTGACTGAGCCAAATCCGTGTTTAGATGAAGTTGGTGTTTTTCCAGGCAAAGAAAAGGTGCAGGGAAATAATGGTGTAATTCAGATTTCCCATTATCTGGGGGTGTTCAGGTCAGTGTTTAGTTTTGCCTGGATGAGATGGAATGTTCTCATTTGGGGAGTGGAAGGGGCTTCTCCAAAACTTGCAGCCAAACCTTATTTTTTCCATATCCTTGAGCTCTCAGTGAGTTGGGAGAAGGAGAAGGAGGTGGGGGGGTGGGTTTTTTCTGCTTTTTCTTCCTTTCTTTTTGGAGAAGGCACAATGACAGCACCTTCCCAAATGCCATTCCTCCCTCAGTCCTGACACAGTAGGAGGATCAGAGGGGGAGCCCAAACCACAGCCCAGCTCCCTAAAAACTCGAGCTGAGGTGGAGATTTAATCTCCACATTTCCTGGTGTCACTCCCTCACACACCCATCAGCCTCTCCCTGCTGCTGAACAGGCTCATTTTTAGATCTGATATTGGTGAGAGCAGAGAATCCCCATCCCTGGGGGACAAGGAACGAGGTGGGAATGTCTCTGCCATGTGGAACAAGATGAGTTTTAAGGTCTCTTCCAACACAACCCGTTCTCTATGCCCAGGAAACATCAGAACTGTGCTCAGCAGCTTTTCCTGGTGCTGTTGCCCTTCAGTGCTGCCCTTGTTTGTCCACATGGAATTGGCTTTTAAGCTGCCAAGTAGGTTCTGGAAATATGAAATGGTTCCTTCCATAATAACTTTAATGCATCCTAATTAGAAATGTGAGGGATAGGCCTGGTTTCAAGTGATTTTTGCTGCAAAAGGTTTACATTAAAAATGAAGGTAATTCATCCTGACAATTTCCTGCCCTCTCTCTCCCCGAGCTCCTCGGAGCAGGGAGATGAAAGCACCGGGATCATCGGAATTGTCTCCATTTATTCAGCTTCTGTGAGGACTGATTTAACTTAATAACTCTCATGTAGCCAACTTGGATAACACGATAAATATCTGCTTTACTGAACTACAGTTATTTCAGACCATTTATTTTCATTAACCCATCACTCACTTTTATGTTTCACCTCCTACCAATGTTACCGTGGAAATGAATTCCCAGGTTTTCGGTTGCTTGGTGCTGTTGAGATCATCAGCAAAACTGCTCCTGCTCCACCAAGGGCCCCTCTTGGCATCCTTTGGCTTCTCATTCCAGCAGCATCTCTTCCTCCCTGCATCCCCACACGGCTTTTTTAGCTCCCTGGGAAGGGATGGAGAAGGGAAAAGCTGGGAATTGCAGAGTGCAGGGAGGCTGGAGAGGCTTTGGAAAGGGCCTGGAGGGTGGGGAAAAGGGGGGATGGAAGGGGGAAGAAATTCTTCCCTGGGAATGTGGGCAGGGGCTGGGATGGGATTCCCAGAGGAGCTGTGGTTGTCTCATCCCTGGGAGTGTCCAAGGCCAGGCTGGAGCTCATCCAGTCCCATCCCCTGCCCTGGGCAGGGACACCTCCCACTGTCCCAGAGCTCCAACCCAATCCATCCTGGAATTCTATGGGACCAAATCTTACCTCAGACCCTGATTTGATGCTGATTTCCACAGTCTGAGCAGCCCCCACAGAATATCCTGTGTACCTCAGGGAGTGTTGCTGGGGATCTCATCCCACTAATCTTTGCCTCCATCTGCTCTGGTCCCAGATCTGTTGTTGTCCCACAACAAAAGACATCAAACCCCAACAATCTCCATGTTTTAGGACAGTTTTGCTCCCCTTTTTCCCCCCCTTCTCTTTCCTGTGCTCCTCTCTGGCTGCTCCAACTACATTTTCACTTTGTCATCCCCACATTCCCCCTGAGATGAGACTTTCCCCTATTTCCCCCCCTCCTAACAAACCATTCCTTTAACTGAACAACCAATTCTGCCCAAACTCAAGCAATTCCTCTTCCTGACAAGTGAATTTTCCAACAGGTGGGCTCAGATGGGAAGCAGATTCCTGCCAACCTGGAATCAGGTGGCTGAAGCATTTCTTGCCTGGGCTGGGAGCAGCCTGGGAGCTTTGAACATCCCTCTGAGCATTCTGTTTCCTAGTTCAGCTCTGCAATCTGTTCAAAACAAGCTCAGTTTAGTTCTTCCCCTGCTGGATCTGGGCCATTTTGCTCATCTGAATTCAACATTTCCCACGTGTGTGGGGTGGGGAAGTTTGGGGTTGACCTGTCAAAATGTTCACAGCATGGAAAATACAGGGATTGGGGGAGTGGGTTTGGGGCTTGGCTGGTGATGGCTGGGTGGTGACTTGAGCTTCATGTTGTGTTTTAGAATAATGGAAGATCAAACTCCCAATCTTGGCACAATTAGCACCACATCCCAACCAAAACTGTGGATTCTGAAGAGCTGGGAAGCCCTTGGAGCAGCACTGTGTGTTCTGCAGTGGTATTTCTGCTGGAAGCAGCAGGAATTTGGGGGACTGGGGGGTTTATTCCACATTTGGGCACTGCCTGAGGACACAGGACAATCCCCTGCCTCCTACTCCAGGGCCTGAGCCCTGGAATCACCCCTGGATTTGCTTCTGGGCTGTGAAAAGCCTGGAAACAGGACTGAGATCCAGGCCTGCCACTGCAGTGGATGGGTATTCCCAGGCAGCAATGATTTGAAAAGAAATCAAATCCCCCCAAACACAGACATTGTATTTTCTTGCTGCCCACACACACATTTCCATTCCCACCACGGCACAAGTGACACCTCTCCCAGTTGCCATGGAAGGGGCATCGAGTCAAAGCCCATTTTGCATCTGTTCCCTCTCAGTTAAACAACAGCAGCCTGGAAGTACAAAATATAAAGCACAGGGAAACAGTTTGATTTGCCTCAAATTGCAGCTTGTACCGAATTTCAGGGATTCATAATGGGAACCTTTTGTGCTGAGAGCCAGAAATCTCTTCTGACAAGTTGATGGAAGAAACTATGAATAGCAAACCCAAAATTTGAGAATTTGTTGGAATTTGGAGCAGTGGTTTTTTTCTCTCACCATATGTTTTTTTTTTTTTCTCTGTGCTGCCTATTTCTGTGTTGTCTTTCCCCCTCTAACTGCTCCACAAGTGAATTTTGCAGATGGACCTGGGGATTGCAACATGGGTTTGAAGCTCTTGGTGCCTCCTGATTGTTGGGACATGGAGATGCTGAGCATCTGTGAAAGGTAGAATTGTGTGAACAGCTTTTTTCCCCCCATGTGGTGACTCCTGAGGTTCCCAAAAGATGATTTTCCAGGGGCAGCTGACCCAGCAAAGGGCAGATCAATGGGAGTGATGAATAAACAGGCTGAGAAATTCTTTGGAGGTGCCACTGCCCTTCATAAAAATCAAACTTGTTCCCCTGAAGGCAACAGAACAAAACAAACCAAACCAGAAGAGAACAAAACAGAACTAAATTGAAAACAGAGAAATCCCTGTTCTGGGGGTAGAAAGTGAGTCTTTTTTGAAAATTAGGTGTAATTAAAGCATTGCAGCCTCTAAAGTCTCCACTTTCTGGGATCTCCAGAAAGTTCACTGGGGAATTAGATGAACTTTGAGGTGAACACTTCATTAAGGGGCTCTTCCTGCCTGGAAAACACCTTGGAGTGTTGAGCATTAACCCACCCAGAGCCTGGATCCACAACAGAAAGTCCTGGAGCACTGCATCTCCCTCCAAAAGCCTCTTTTAGGGCTGTGTGGGCTGGGATTCAGCTTCTTTCTCAGTCCTCAGGCAAAGATGAGTCTTCCTTTGCATATTTTACCCCCTGTTCATCCATCAGGAATCCCAGGGAAGGTGACTCCTTTCCCTGAGCTGTCACTGGGCTGGTTTGAATCCTGACTTCTCAACTTTTTCCAGGGGCAAAGCAGAGAAATTGGATTCCTTTGGCTCTCCAGGAGCTGAGTGTTGGTTTTCAGAAGGGGTTTTGTCAGTGAGAGCAATTCCTTCCTCATTTTTTTTCTTCTTCCCCCTTCCTTCCCCTTCCTTTCCCCTTCCTTTCTCTTCCTGCCCAGTTTTTCCCTGGATTTGTCCTGATGATTTGCATGAAACTCTTCATTCCCCCCCCCCCCCCAAAATTAGAAAAGGAGCCTTTTCTCCTGTACAAACCCCGCTGGTTCCCCCCCAAACCTTTGTCACTCTTTTGTGGGACTGTGATCCAATGCTGTCCCTAATAGTGGCTGAGCCCAGAAGGATCTCAGAGCCATTTCATCTGAGTTAAAAGCAGCAAAATTCTCTGAGAATTGTCCTCCCCTCTGTGTACACATTAAACTGCATCAGATCAAAACTTCCTTTAAATGTTTGGTGTCGTGGAGATGTTTTCCCTTTCATCCCAGCTGAGCCTTTTGTTATTCCAGGCACTGAATAAATCTGTTCCTGCCCTTAGGAACCTAATTGAATTTTTGCTTTTTGTTGTAAATATGCAAACAGGATTCTGCCCAGATAAAGAAGTGGGGAATGAAGTGGGCACAGGCAAATTGTGGCACATTTTTAAGCCACGTGGGCCTTTCAGCACAATGGCAGACCTGGAGAGAGAGGAACTGTGCAGGGGGAGGAGAGGTCATGACAAGGTTTTTCTCTTCTGGGTATTTATCAAAGGAGATTTGAAATTGGGAGTTTTATTTCAGCCCATGCTGTTTTCTGGACCAAAATCTCCTAAATGGGTCATTGTATTTTATCAGCAAAACACGTTGTTTTCTGTTGTCCAGAGGCTCCTCAACAATCAATATTATCTTTTCTGAGGGGAAATAATAACATTTTGTGATGTCAAAGTGATTCTTGCTGCTTATCTCCACTTGGTTTTCTCTCCTCCTGCAGTAAATTCAGTCCCTGATGTACCAAAGTGGTCCATAAACATTTCATTAACAGGAAACACGCTGCTCCTTCCATCAAGGATTTGATTCCTCTGCCTTTTAATTACATCCCAAACCCAACACGGGGATGGCAGGCCATGAAACCAAAGCTCCTCTTCTCAGACAGAAAAGTGAGACTGTCTTTTCTTTCCTGTTTTTAAAGTGGTTTTTCTGCATATCAAAACAACCTGCTGCTTCCCTTCTCAACACAAGGAACCCTGTGAATTTGGTTTTCCTGCTGAACAGCCCCAGGTCTGGAGCCTGGAGGGGAGGGATTGCAGCCAGAGGGGCTGAGTTTTATGGATTTCCCTCTGGCAGAAAAGGGAGTTTTGCTCTCCCACCCCTTGGGCAACGAGCCCTCACTGTGCAAAGGTTTGAATAAAGAGGAGCAACCACAACCCCTGGTGCTGCAGCTTCCAAATTAAACCCATGTCCGTGGGGCTGGGGAGGGGAGGGCACAGCTCTGGTGGGTGCAGGAACCTGCTGTGACCCCTGAGGAACTGGGTGTGCTGGGAGCTCTGGAGACTGGAACCAGAGCTCTGCACTGGGAGCTGAGAAAGTCCAGGAGCCTTGAGCCATAAATGAGTAACTACCTTTAGGAAGCTTTTTTTCCCCAAGGCTGAAGGGTTGAGGGGGGGGCAGCAGTGTTGTGTTGAGCTCCAGGAAATGGTGATAAATGACCCTGCAAGTAAGTCCTGTCTCAGGCAGGGCGTTGTTATTGAGCACGTGTTTGGATCAGCACATTCCCCCTCTGTTCAGCAGCTAAAGGACAACGTGCATCCCTTTTATCTGCACCTCCTACAAGCTGATCATTAGTGCTCTGCTGCCTTGTCTTGGAGGCCTGGCATTGTCCACATAAGAAATAGGAATTTGCATTATAGAACAGCCATGTCTGTTTTGATTAAGAACAACACTTTCCCCCTGCTCTCCTGTTTCCATGAATATTTAAGTTAATTAAGCCCAGCAAAGATTTCATTTCGGCTTAATGACTTCTAAATGTGACTCCTTATGTCTGTGGGAATGAGTGAAACACGACAGGCACAGCTCTTCATACACCTCATTATGGAATTGCTGCATTCCAAGAGCAGGAGCAGCAGGGTTTTTCTCCCTGGGAGCTGTGACACCTCCTGGGGGGGAGGGGGATGCCACCAAAGCTGCTCCAGCACTTCCCTCCCCAGCTGGAAAAGGGAGAGAAAACACAGGAGAAAGGGTTGAGGGTCAAGACAGGGCAGGGACAAAGGTGTTGGACCGACTTGGGTTGTTCTGGGGCACCAAACATCACCTTGGTCAGCTGGAGATCAGCTCATCCATAAGGGATCTGGGGAGGGAAGAGGTCAGAGATGCTTTCAAGATGTTCTTTTATCACAGGAATTTGTGGCAGGGAGTGGTGGAAGCAGAGAGATCCTCGATTGGAGCAAAGTGATGGAATTGGATTTGATTTTTTTGGGGGCGGGTGGGTTTTGTCAGATAATGAAACATCTGGCCCAAACCTTCCCAAACACACAGTTTGAATTGGGTTTTGGAATTCTCCATCAGAATTAAAGTGTGAGCCTGGTTTGGGAAAAGGTTGGATGTCCTTGAAAAAAATCAGTCTCAGGTTTGAGGGGGTTTATTTTAAAAAGCACATGGATACAATTATTTGAAGATCTTTCTCCCATTTTATTTGTCACGTGAGAACCTCATTAAATACTTGTCTGGTTTTTTTTTAAGCCAGGTATCTCTCTTTGGCTTGAAAGTCTGAGGAAGATGAAAAATGGGAATATTACAAACCTTTGTGTGGAGAACTGTCTAATGAGGCAGCTTTATCTGCAGAGCCATGAGAAGATTTGTCTGGGAATAGAGATTGCAAAAGCCTGAACTATGTCATTATTGCTAATCTGGTGGCTTTGATGCAGCCAAGAACCTTAATCTTCAAGTATCTTACAAGGCTTGAGACTGATGGAGACGTCAGGTTGTCTCACCTTAACTTTGGGGTTTATTCTGCTGTGCTGATGATCCATCAGTTCAATTAACTCACTGAAGTTCTGTTCTGGAAAGTCACCAGAAAATGGGTTTAAGCTCCTTTAGATTCTGATTTAGAATCTTAAGGAGACACCTGAGATTGGAACAAAACAAGGGAGGGCTCCAAGAACCTTTTTCATGCTTTAAACTCCCTTTGTTGCCAGAGGGAAAACATCCCATTCGAGACTTTACAGACTTAAGATTATTTTGTCATGTCTTTAAGTGCATTTGGTGAGATGTTTTCTGGGATAGTGAGTGAGTGAAGGAGATTTGTAGGAGTTTTCAACGAGTTTCAGCAGAAAGGGGATCTTGTTTTCTCCCGTGGCAAAGGCAGGGACTGTCAGAGCTGCTTTTTAATACATTTAAAGTTGTTTCACTCCCCGAATCTGAGGTGTTTGCTCCATCCCAGAGAAAAATACACATCCCCTGGAGCAAGGCAGTGTGCAAACTCATCAGCTTTGCTCTCTGGATTATTGCCTTCTCACGGGGAGCCTTTACAAGGAGCTGGGTGTTATCAGCAGCCCTTGTTCTCTTCGTTAGCACTGTCAAAGCAGAGTGGATGGCAATAATTACCCGGCAGTTCTGGCCTGCTGGAGGGGATAATGAAAAGTGCCACTGCCATAGTCTTTGCATGCCATTAAAAAAAAAAAAGGAAGGGGCTGATTCCAGTGGCAGAGTGTCACCGGTGCTGTGGCAGAGCTCTTTGTCCTTGGGCCTCCCCTTTCCTCCCGGGTTCTTGCAGCAGCTGGAGGGTCACACACCCCCCAGGGAAGGTTTGGCAGCAGTTGGCAGAGGTCTTGGAGAAAGGAGGTTGAGGGTTCTGAAAGCCTTGTGGGGTGATTTGGGGTGAGGGGGGAGGTTCTGTGCAGCAGTTTTGGGTGGGTGTGAAGCCCTGGGAATGCTCATTCCTTGGGTGGCTTTGGCTCAGCCCTTCCCATGGAATCACAGGGTTGTTTAAAGACCAAGTCCCACCATCCACCCACGTCCTCAAGCGCCACTTCCACGGGTTTTTTGGACACTTCCAGGGATGGTGATTCCACCATTTCCTGCACAGCCTTTCCAGGAAGAAATTCCTTCTGCTGTCCAACCCTTCCCTCCCATCCCATCCCTTGTTCCCTGGGAGCAGAGCCCGACCCCCTCTTGGCTCCCCCTTATTGTCGGGGATTGCAGAGAATTCCAGGTGCCCCCTGAGCCTCCTTTTCTCCAGCCTGAGCCCCCCCAGCTCCCCCAGCCCCTCAATATTCCCGGAGGAAGGCAAACTCCCCAGAGCTGCAGAGTTTGTTGCCTGTCAGATGCTGCTGCCCAGGGTGTTTTAAAGCAAATCACATCCCCCTGGGGGGGTGTGAGGCTATTTCTCAGCCACTTCATAAAGTTCTTAACAGCCTGGACCGGGGGGGAAGGGCCGACACACTCGATACCTGCTTCCAATTTCGCCTCTTAACCGAGGGAAAATGAGAGGGTTTATTTCAGCAGCAAGCACTCGCTGCTTTATGTAGGAAAACCAGTTATTTTTTAATGATGCTCAGAATTTCCAGCTTATGTGGTAGCCACTGGATGACTTGCACTCCTGGAGCATTAAAAATTGAAGGAGCCTTTGGAAGTTATTTGGTGTGGAGTTAATGACACCTTTGCTGTTGACTTGCGAGGGAATGGATGCAATTGTGTAGGTAATAAAAAAATCACAAAGACCAAGTCAGAAAACATCAAGAGCTGCCTCAGGATTGCCTTCAGAGAGGACCAGATCTTCCCTCACATACACCAACTTCATTTACATCAGGAATTCTGATTTATGGACTCGCTGAGACCTTTTTTTTTCCCCTCCACCTCTAAAAACTCCTCAAGAATTCCTGGTTAAATCCTGCAAGGAGGCTGAAAACACTTAAAAAATGCATGATTAATTTCTCTCCTGTTCTGTAGGGCTTTGCCTGAATTGTTCAGCCTTGACTGGGGTGTCCTGGGAGAGTTGTGACAGAATTACTCCGAAAATTTCCTATTCGGGGGGATTTGATGCTGAAACATCTCGGTGCTGTGAAACGCTGCTCATGGAATGATGATAAGGAGGGGAAAATTGGGCAGGGAGGGTAACTCTGCAAACAGCTTCTCCCTGCTAATGCAATTAAATGCATTTGCTAAGAGCTGATGAAGATCCATTGCCATCCAGGAGAGCCTGAAAATTAGCGAGGGTGTGGATTAATAGGGGGGGAAAAAAATGACAATCCAGGAGATTGCCTTGTAAAACATCCACTGCTTCAACTCCTCTGCTTTGGCTCCACTGAAGGAAGTCCCACGTTCTGAAGTGATTTATGGTGTGAAAGGATGTACCGGGGATGTCACAGGGAGCTGAGATTTCAGGAAATATCTTCTTTTTTGGCACTGGGGGAAGGTCTCCTGCACTGCTCCTTCCTGGGCTTTACCTGGGAGACTCTTGGATGGGAGGAAAGGCTGATGCTGAGCAGGTTTGCAGCAGAGGAGAGAAATGAGTCACTCCAACGGGACTGCAAGCAAGACAACACCAAATTTTTGGCAGCCACTCTGCTTTGGGAACAGAGGATGTTTTTCCCCTCCCTAATGAGGCAGCGATATATAATATTATGCATAATAAAAGGGGCCAAGGATGTATCTGCAGCCCAAGTGAAATTCTGCAGAGGGAAGAGCTGCTGTACGTGGACTTCACGTCCAGAGCCAAGCACAGCCCTGTCTCTAAAAGATGCTGCTTTGCTCATGCAAAACAGTTTGATTTTCCTGAATTTTCGTGTGGAAAACACCTTGGCCGGGACAGATGCAGCTTGGTCTGGGGATGGGGCAGCAGGAAAAGCTGCAGGAGGAAAAGCAGAGCTGCTTCCACCTGCCCTGGACCTCGGGTGTCCCTTTCTCATGTCACTTCCATCACAGAAATCCTGAGTTTAATAAACACCTCCAGGTTTTTATCAGCACTGAGAGGTTTATTGGCCTCCTGTGCAGCTCTGGCTGATGCTCTGTGCTGGCCCACCCGGAGCTGAGGTGCCTCACTCTGCTCAGCAGCCGATTTGCTCCTTCTCAGGGACTTTTGTGTGAGTTTTACTCGCTCTGCGATGTGCAAAGGGGGTTGTGCTGTATCCTCAGGGCTAAAACACACCTTGAACTGAACAAGTTTTCCCACTCTCAGCATGGGCAGTGAGTAAAATCCACGAGGAAGCTGGAGGCATTTTTTTTTTTTTCCTGCAGCTCAAAAGTCTCGTTCCGGAATTTCAGAGCCAATTTCTTGGCCACTTAAAAGGCCTGGGCTGCTCCCACTGTTCCCTTTGTGCTGAGGAGAGGAACGGGAGCAGAAATAGGTTAGGGAGGAAATGAGAGTGGAGATGCTGAGCCTCCTTGATGTATTCACTGTTTAAAGCCTGTTCTCTGTGCAGAACAGCCCGTGCTGCTCTGGCTCCTGCTGCAAACCAGGGCTGCAGAGTCCTCGAGTGGAAAGTTCCTGGTGGCTTGGGTGGGTTGGAGAAGCAAAGGGATGGTCCAAGCCCTGGGATTTCACCTGGAAATTGGATTTGGGCTTGTTTTTTCCAAGCCCTGCAGTAATTGGCTCCTGTGGCTCAGATCAAAGGTGTCCTAAACATGAGATATCTGCATAGAGCAGTGGGTAAGGCTGCATTGAAAGATCCTCTCTGTTCCTTTGGCTGAAAGTTTGTGGCAGGCTCTGCCCCCTGAAAAAGCAGCAGCTCAGTGTGAGTTTTCCAAGCTTCAGACTCTGCGAATTTGGTTAATTGTGGGGTTTGTTAGAGGGTTTTATTGGAGGGTTTCACTGCTTTGCCTACACAAGGCTCCAGGAAAGGTGGTCTTGGTTTCTGGGCAGGAGATTCTGGGAGGTGGTGGCAGGTTTAGAACCATTTTCACGCTGGGGTGAATCGAGTCTCTCCTTTAGACAAACCCAAACCTCAGGGATCTTCCCAAAGGGCTGGAGATGTCCCAGTCCCACGGAGTCCCCAGGGGCTGCAGCACTCGGTATCTCTGCAAACCAAACTGGGATTTCCAGCTGCAAACTCAGGTGCCAAGACAGAAAAGGGATTTGGGGGGGGGATTTTTTTTGTCCTTTGTTCGTGTCTCTGTGCCTCTCCCCCCTGGATCCCGCACCACTCCTGGTAACTCCTGTCTTTCCTTTGCTCCAGTGGCTGCTCCAGGAGTGACTTCTCCAAGTGCTGTAGCTCAGAGGGATGTCACTTGAATGGCTCTTAAAATTAGGTCTGTCTGGGAGAGAATCATTTAAATTCCACACTTACAACTCCTGGTGATTGAGAACAAAGGAAAGTGCTCTGAAGGCTTCAGGAACTCGCTAATGGCTGGAAAGAAGAGGGTCAGGGTCTTGTTGGGAGTCGTTTAAAATCCTTCCCTGCCCATTACTCGCTCTTTAAGTGACACCTCCAGAGGTGCCCTGGGGCAGCTGAACATGAATTGTTCACACCACCACCTTCTGGAGGAAGGGCTTTTTTTATTTTTGCTCCCAAACGAAGCTGATTCTTTTTTTTTTTTTTTTTTGTGCTGGTTGCCACCAGTTGTCGAGGCCATTAAATATCTGGATCCCCAGAGGAGAGGGTTGGGAATTCCGGAGTGAGGAGCCTGGAATTCCCGAGGGATTCTGCACGTGGCTCAGGAATGAACAGCTCCACTTCTGTGTGTGCTGAACAAACCCAAGGATTAGAGGTCAGAGCAATCCCTCGGCTCTTGGAGACCTCAGCTCTTGAAGATTTGGGATGAGACACCTCAGGATGAAGGAGGCAACCCCCTAAAAATGCCAGCAGGGGCTAAAAATGCTGGTAATTCAGATGTGTGGTACCTCTTTTTACGAGTTTTCAGCTTTCTAAGTCTAACTCTGAAAACTCTTTTCGGTAGAAATCGGCTTGAAGTGACAAAACTGCTCCTGAGAGCTGCTCATTTTCCAAGATCTTGACGTTGTCTGCACGACACGTGGATTTTTTGGGTTGCTCCTCGTCTCAAGGGCACAGTGGGAGCAAATTCCTGGGTTATTTGTGCATGTCCAGCTTAGATTTGCCAGTGGGACCTGACAAATTCTATCCATGTATTCACTAGAAATCTGTGTTTGCAGTGGATTCTCAGTCTGACATCTCTGTGTTGGGGCTTGGCGTCTCGAGCAGTATTTTTATCTTGATTTATCCTTTTTGTTGTTAGAGATATTTTGCATGAGGAAATATTTCTATTTTTATCCAGAGGGTTACAAACCCAGGCTGGTGTTGGAGTCTGAACCCTTAACTGATCTCTGCTTTATCCCCCAAATTCCCTGAGCTATTAATTTCTTCACAAGGCTAATGAATGCTTTGTATTTCTCTTTATCCTCTCCCAACTGTGTAATATTTCTCCTTTTTTTTTTCCTTTAAATTAACACCTTTTTTTTTTTAAATTAACACCAAAACTCTGTCAATATTATGTTGTTCTTACCATCAAATTCCAGTCCCTTTCCCACCTGCAGCAGCCAAACCATGGAGGCCCCACAATGAACAGCAACATTTCTCTTGTGTTTTCAGCACAAAACCAGAGAAGCTCCTGGCAAAAATTTAAAAAAAAAAAAAAAAAGTGGAAAAAAAACCTGTGCAGCTCCAGCTTTCCTGTCCAGTTGGCAGGAACAGAGCTCTGTTTAGCTAAAACACTGCTGGAAACATTGGCATTTCAGGGCATTTCTCTAGACTGGGCCAAAAAAAAAACAAAAAAGAGCCTGACACTGCTTGTTTTGGGGGTTGGTTTTATGTTTTCATTCAAGCACCTGCTTTAAAACCCCAGCCCAGAGTGAGGGTCAGAACAGGGCCCTGTGTTGGGCCAATCCTTCAGCCACCAAACAGCTCAACTAAGGCTCAGTTTAAAACCATTAAAAAACAGGAACAACGTTAATTATTTATTTTTCCCCCTCTTTGCAGTGCAGAGAAGCTGCTTGGGATTATTTTGGGGCTGCTCTGCTGCTTGTCTTTGATGCTGGGAACACACAGAGCAGGTCCTGGGGCTCAGGGGAGTTTGTCAGCTTGGGAAGAAGCCTCTTCCCCTTGGGAAAGGTCTGGGGGATTGGGGGATGTGCATCTAGAGAATATTATTCTAATTTGAAAATAATTGGAACGAGAGACACTTGACATTGAGAGTCAGAGGGAATAAAAAGGAGTTTGGCTTAATGTGACACAACACTTTCAATGCCTGGGAGGGAGTGGAGACAAGAAAGAATTGGGGGGGGGACTTTAATCCTGTTTGTCAAGTGATTTCTCACAGTTGGGTTAGTGGTGGCCTTGGGGAAGGGCTGGACTTGAGGATCCTGAAGGGCTTTTCCAACCTAAACAACTCCACCATCAACCAGAAACTGGGGAGATGGGGGACACAAGTGCCACCACTTGATGCTCCTGTGGCTCCCAGTTGGAATTTCTGGAGCTGAATCTCTCAGAACAGCGTTGAGGGCTCAGGCTGGACCTGGACTAAGTGCAAACACTTAATTTTAAAGCAGCACTTGAAGTCCTTCCCTTCCTTGACTATTGGCTTTGGTGGGAGCACTGGAGCTTGGCTGAGGTGTGGAGATCTGTCTCTATTAGTGTGCTCAGCTCAGGGTGCCTTTGGCTCCTGCAGCAGCTGTATTTTATCATTTTAAAACTCTCTGTAATGCAGCATCAATAAATTCTGTATTAGGGAAATCTGCAAAGAAGCCTTATCTTAATTAAGCAAAATCTATGAGTCCTGCCACAGACCATACCAGGAGCCAGTCAACCTTGGAACACTCAGGGTTTTTTCTTCTTTTTGATACTCCTTTTGGGGTTTTTTTAAGAGCAGAAATCGGGTTTGGGGCAGAAAAGCACAAATCCTTTGAGGACAAGTGGGGAGGTGAACAAGCTCCTAAATCAGGTCTCAGCTCTGACCACTCCAAGGCCACTTGTCCCTCCTGGATTGTTCCTTCCTCCAGGCAAAGGGAAGGTGGCAGCTGCCTCTGGTTCCAGTCCTGGAGGGGAATTCCTTCCATTCTCCCTGGGCAGCAATTCCTGTGCTCCCTGAACACACAGAAACAACAGGGAGAGGTGACTCAAAGCCACCAGATGTGCTGGGAAGCTCCAGTGGATTCAGTCACTGGGGAGAGAAGGACCTTCCCTACCTGAACAACTGTTGGGAAGAACAAAAAGCTGCTGGGGATGGAAGGGGTGTCACCTGAGGGAATAACAGGAGGGGTGAAGGCTCAGAAAACCTGGAGCTGGTGGGAGAAAACGGAAGAGACACAAGAGATGTTTTAGTTCTGAGTCCTCCTGGAGGGTTGTTTTTTTTTTTTTGAGAATATATTCCTACCAAGATATTTTGGTGATGCACTCAATGAATTTTCGAGCATCTACATGACCTGAGTCAGGGCTGCCTGAGACAAAAAAAGGGTCTGTTCTCAATTAAATTTAAACCAACTCACCGTCATCAATCAGGCTCCTCCTCCTGCAGAGCTTCACTCCCAGCAGGGCTTTAACTGGGAAGCAGTGGGACGAGGCTGAGGCTCCTTGATCTTTGTGAAACAATTGGGTTTGGTGGTGGAAGAGCGTTTATTCCTCCCCCTCCCCACTCCCCCAGACAATCCAAGGCGATTACTCACTGCTGCTTCCTGCAATCAGGGGAGTGCAGATGGGACCAGGTTGTTGGGAGGCCACCCCAGACAAAGTGTGATGAGAAATTCTTTGTTGCCAGCGATTTCCAGCTCGGCTCTTTTAAACTTTTAAATGTTTATTCAGTGAAGGAGAAAGAAACCATGGGGCTTTTTCATTTCCATTCAGAAACCTCCCTGGCTCTCTGCTGCTGCCATTTAAAACGTGGTTATGGGCAGGAAAAAAACGATGCTGTGACAAAAGAAACGACCTGGGGAGGGCCAAAAATTTCCCCTGCTCTCTCCAAAGCTCCCAGATGGAATTTGGAGCCAAAAAAAAAGGTGTCCCTGCAGTTTGCAGGAAATGTGACATTTGTTGGGCACTGCTCTCCCAGCTTTTCTTTGGACCAGCCACGTTGCCATGGCACTGGCACTGGGCACTGATGGTCCAGAGGCTTTGCATCCCATTTCCAGCTGCATCAGACGCTCCTGGAAAAGGTTCAGGAGGCTCCTCAAAAACAAACTGGGTGGTACCTCTGGATCCAAATGGTTTTGTGCAGCTGGAAGTGTGTTTTTGGGCCTGGTTTTCCCATTTCCATTGGGTTTCAGAAGCAGCTGCCCAGGCTGTTAATTTTACCCTCTAAAAAAACCCAAATTGCAACCTGCCCATGAGCCTGTTTGGTGCCCCTGGGAACAGGAACCAGTTCAGCAGAACAGTCTCACTCCCCTCCCAGGGGCTCAGAAGGAGCTGCTGGGGCTGAGGGTGATCCCAGATCCATGGGAGGAGCAGTTGGATAACTGGAGCTGGGAATCCCTCAGGAATCCCTCTGGAATCCCTCTGGAATCCCTCTGGAAGGAGCAGTGATGTTTTTATTGAGCTGTGCAGTGGCTGCTTCACCTGCTTTACACACCAACCTCCCCCCATCCCAAAATTCCGGAGGAATTCCCTGGTTGTTCCTCGCTGGGAGAAGAACCTTGTGGTGGTTTCCAGCACAAAGTCCAGAGGGAGTTTTGGGGCAGATCCAAGGAAACTGATCCGGACAGATCCAGTGAAACACAACTCCCCAAAGTGACAGGAGTCATTTTGCCACCAGCGCTCAGCTGGAAGGAGTTGGAGTGGCTTCACTTTCCTCTCTCTTTTTTTTTTCACTTTGAATTCCATTGCAGAGCCCAGATCCCACAGCCTGAGGCTGCTCCTCCTCCTCCCCACAACAAACCAATACTGACAATCGGGTCAGAACATCTTAAACGCTCTGCAGAAGGTTTTTTTGGTCCCTTTTCTGGGCCTGTCTCTTCCCATTATCCAGCAGGACATGCCCATTCCTGCTCTGCTCATGTGTTAAGGATGGATCTCACTCCATTTCCCTCCCAGAGAACAGAGGGAAGAGAAGCAGCTGTGACAACTTCAGCATTGAAAAATCAGAAATCATCTTCCCTTTGCCTTGTCCCCTCAGATATCATAAAAAAGAAATATGGGCAGCCCTTTTTTGGAGGGGTTTTGATGCTTTTTATGGCTGAAAACTGAGGGGCCTTTGGTGTCTTTGGTGGTTTTGGTCATGTGGCTTTGGGATTGGGGGGTTTAATAAATAATAAGTGCAATTAAAATGGCAAGAGAGATCCCTGAGGAAGCTTTGGGGATAAAGGAGTGTCCCAATCCTGGTGCTCCATGGAGGGAAATGTTCAGGAGGAGCCACTCAGGCTCTTATAGGAGTGGTGATAATACAAGTTCAGGCTTATTTAATCATTGAGGAGACAAAAACACCTTTTTTTTATTTAATTTATTCTGCTTTTTGGCTGCACATGCTCTGAGTTAATTCATATTGGAGCCACATCCTCTGAAAGCTCCTCTGCACTGAATTTCTCCTCATTTCTGCCTCATGGACCTTGGAAGGGCCAAAAAGGATCTTCTTGGCCACAGCAAGTTTTTGACTCTTGGTTTCTGTGCTTGGAGATGCAAATTCCTGTTTGAGCCTCTGCTCAAGGCCCAGCTCTCACCTCTCCCTGAGTGGCTGCTCCTTGTATTTGCTCCTTATTTTCCCTTTTCTGGCTGTTTTCCCCTGTCAAACACAGGACCTTTGGCTCAGGGAACACCTTGTGTGACCCCCCCAGAAAGGTCCCACCGTTAAAATTGCAGAATATTTCAGCAATAAATGTTAATTCTTTTCCTTTGAGCTCTGCTGGGATTCATCCTCCTTTCCCAAATTTGGAATTTAACCATCTCAGCACTTGCAGAGCACAAAGAAAACACCTTGAGCACTTGGACTTGAGGAGCTTTTTAACCTTCCTTGTTTAAGGTTAATCAGCCCCATTAGCAGAAGTTAATTAAAGTAATGAGATTAATTCCATATTCTCCTTGGTCTTTGCTAAAATGGGGAATTTGAGGCTCATGGTGATTAATGCTGAATAAAACTGGGATAATGTATGTGGGATATAAAATATATATGAGAGGTGGAATATGGAATATCTGATAATACTGAGATAATACAGATTGTAGAGATAAGATAAGATATAAAAATATGAGATTATAATATGAGATATATATGAAAATATAGATTGTAATGAGATAATATATAAAAATATGATATTATAATGAGATAATATATGAAATTATGATATAATAGTATGAGATAAATATGTATGAGCCATAATATATATGAAAAATAATATACAATATAATAGGAGATAAAAAGATGAGCTTATATATATGAGATATGATAATATATAATAGGAGAGAATAATATATATGAGCTATAATATACCATTTATTAGGATATAATATCAACTCCCCCCTCTCCATTTCAGCCCTTGGGAAGAACTCAGTGAAAAGAGAAGGATTTCTGTCCCCCCTGAGGGAGTGACATGAGCTGGGGCCCAGGAAGATGATGTTTAAAGCTCTTCTGTGCCATTGACTCCTGTTCAGTTTTGTCTTTAGTTATTGTGACATGTCCTGGTTTTTGGGGCTGTGCTGTTTTGGCCACCAGCTCTGCTCTCATCTCCTCAGCTCTGACACCACTGACACTCCCCCTGGATCCCCTTCAGCTCCAATCTTGTCTCCCAGGAGGGGGGACAGGAGGCTTTTCTTGGCTGCTTTTTCCCCTTGTGACAACCCAGATGTGATTTCCCACCTGCTGCTTCCATTTCCAGGGGAGCAGAGGAGCAGGAAACCTTCCCACCCCTCCTTTAAATGGCTTTTTTTTTTCATCATAAGGCCTTGCAACCTGGCCTTGGACACTGC
>VYZS01103926.1:748-28180 GCA_013400695.1 Neodrepanis coruscans
TTTGGGGGATTTTTGTTTGGTTGTTTTTTCTGGTGGTCTTTTTTGTTTGGTTGGTTGGTTGGTTGGTTTTGTTTGTTTTGTTTTGGGATTTTTTGGTGCTATTTTTGGGTTTTTGAGTTTGGTTTTTTTGAGTGATAAATTTGTCAGCCTGTTCATTATGCTGCAGTACTTAAAAACAAACAAACAATCAAGCAAAATGCCAAGAAAACCTCAAATAAACAGTTGGTTTGTTGGATTTTTTTCCCTGAAAAACTAGGTCACAGTCCTTTTTCTTTTTTAATTTTTTTTCAGGACCTAATTTCATGGGTCACTTTTATCTCTCAGTGTGATTACATGTGAATGAAATCCCTGTCACATAGAAAGGACAAGGTCAATACAGATGATAAATAGACACAACAATAATCTTTTTAGAAGGGAATAATGGCATTCATATTCATAATGACAATTTTTAATCAAATGGCACAAAAAGGCCCAGGAACACAAAGGCTAGACAGCTAGTGGAGAACTTAGTTATTCTTGGTAATAATAATAACAGCGTTCATCATGTGATTTTAAATGTCAGAATGAAACAAGTTCACACAACCATCTTCAGAGGGAAAAAAAAAAAGTAAAAGAAATGGACTGAGTTCTATTTGAGGCCCTTGAAAACTGGGGCAAGGCAGGGGCAGGGGGAAAGCAACAAAGATCTTTGGAAAGAGAAAATTTAGAGAATAGCAATGCATGGCTATGAGAAGTGTTCTTAGTGACTCTGGGAGTGAAAGTCTGGCATTCTCTGATATACACTGCCTGTTTGACAATGGTGAAGTTTTACATCCATGTGATGTCACCATGTGTTTTTCAGGTGGCCAAATGGTGAAAATTAAAAGCAGATCTTAACTGTTGTGAAGCAGACTTCAGTTTTTAACATTTGTTTTCACTAAAGTTAATGTTCTCTTCCATAGTATTTATAGTGATCAGAAGAGAGTTTGAGTGTGAGCCATACTTTTACTATTGTTTTGGTTTTAGCTGCCAGAAAAAAACTGACCTCTTACAGTCTGGCCTCTGTTTAGATGGATGATCGAATACATTTCAATTTAAGTGAAAATATTTTTATGAAGAAATAGGTTGAGAGCCAGCATCCTGGACATGCAAGGAAGGAAGGACTAAGTAGTCCCTTCTTCCTCCTACTATATGGTCAGCATAAAAGGGGATATTGAGAATAATATTTGCCTTCAGGAGAGGAGAGAGCACCTCATGAAAAAATGGTGTGAGGACAAAGGGCAACAGAAAAAGCAATTTCTCTTTTGCTTCTGTTCTTTTAATTCTATGTCTGGTTTGCTGAGGAGGGGAGAATATGCCACAGTCATCAGAAGGCTCTAGGAAAGAAACACCCAGAACTTAGGGGAAATCTGAAGTGGCATTGTGCTTCCCTCATGAGCAATACCTCCTGATAATCAAGGACACTCAAGGACAGTGTCTATTCTGTAGCTTCTAACTAGGTGACATCTTCCTGAAAGTCATCTCACTTTGTTGTGAAGCACTAAATGCATAAAACAGTACATAAACCAAAACATAAACCTTATTTGTCTTTCTTTAGGCACGTTGTCTAGTAAATTACTATGAGAGACATGTCTCTGTTCAAGAAACAAACAAAAAATTGACAATATCTTTAACAGACAACTTCAAAAAGAAAAATAAATATACCCTATCAATATGTTTTCTAATGCTCAGATATAAGAAAATGTTACGAAACAAAATAATGATGCCTATTCTCCTCGAAAATGAATGGCAATATTAAACCAATACACTGACAGAATGCTATTAGTGTTCTGGAGCGTCTAATCAGGGCATAACTATACAGTCACATCCACAGCTGACACATCTTTGGCATAATGTTGTAGCTTATGATCACACTTTCGTGGACAACAAGGTAAAGACCGTGCAGTAAATATGTTCATGTACACAAATGTGTGAGCAGTATTGAGAGAACACAGGAAAATTATTTCCATAACTTCATGACAACTAGTCTCATAAAACCTTTCATGAGGAACCAAAATCGATTCTTCATGAAGGAAAATTTTCTTGCAAACAATCATCTCAATTCTCTTAAGACATTTGAAGGCAAAATTGTGCTACTGGCCTCCAGGGTTAAATTATAAGAAAACCTCTTTGTTCAAATTAAAACAAAGGAGAAAATGGAAAATTAGAAGATCTCATCCAAACCCTTGGCTTATTTTGTTGCAGCTCTAAACTTAAAAAATAGTCACATCTAATTATTTTGTATTTTGAAAAAAAACACAAACAAATTAAAACTGAACTGCTCACCAAGGTCATATATTTTGTTGACAAGTTTTAGTCTCCAGTCAAGCTTTATGGTAAATTTATAAGCCATGTAATATATTAGGTTTTAGAAGGTTTGCTGACACAGCCTTTGCTATGGTGCTCACAGCCACAATAAATAAGCTTTGCACTTTCGATTTATGGTAGCATAAGAGCTTCATCTACATTACATCAAACTCAATGGGAGTCTCTCCATCAACTGCAATCAGACATACAAAGGAGTTGGGAGACAGTCTTGGAGAGCTTGACTCGGAGATGAGACCTATGAGGATCGAAATAGATGGGAAGGTGTTTTACATTTCTTTCCTTTTCTCAGCTTCTAATAGATCATCTGTAAACTAAGCATGAAAATTTGATATATGTTTGAGGCTCACATTTGTGCACACAGTGCATGAGTCATCCCTGGCCTCTGTCATTGTTCAAAAGCACTTACCAGGATTTTGTAGGTGGGAAGGCCATTTCATTCAAAAACTGGCATCAAAGGATTTCTGCCTTCCTCTAAAGCATACAAGGACCACGAAGAAAGGGGAAAACTGAAAAAAATCAATGAGGTGCTTCAGCAGTTTAGCTTCTCTGTGAAATCCATACCAAGACCAAGAATCACAGAATCTCCAAATCATAGAATATCCTGAGCTGGAAGAGACTCACTAGAATCATCAAAGCCCAGCTCCTGTCTCTGAAGAAGACAGCCCCAAGAATCAAACCATGTGCTTGAGAGCATTGTCCAAATGCTTCTTGAACTAGGTCAGGCTTGGTGCTACGACCCCTTCCCTAGGGAGCCTCTTCCAGTGCCTGAAAATCCTCTGGGTGAAGGACCTTTATCTAATATCTAACCTAAAGTTCCCCTGACACAGCTTCATACCGTTCCCCAGTTTGTAGATATATCCAGGTTTGCCCCAACTCAGGTACAGAACCTGGCATTTTCTCTTTTTTAATTTCATATAGTTGGTGATTGCCTAGTCAGAGCACTCTGACACTCTGTTGCTGCATTTGATGTTAAAATTATTATGGTTGTTCAAGCTTTGTGGTTAAAAAAAACAGTTGGCATAAAATTTGTATTATAAAGCTACAGCCATTTGAAAGGTCATACAACGACTAACAGCATGGATTTCTTTCTGACAAATAGATTTCCCATCAAATTCAAACCAAATGCAGATGAGTTTGTGCAAATGAAGGGTAAAAGAATTAGATGGGTAAGAAATTAAGATAGGCATAATGAAAGCCAAACATGTATTTCATACCTGTCTTCAAAGAATCAAAGAATGATTTGAATTGGAAGGGGCCTGTAGGAAAGTCATCACACCGCTACATTCACTGCCGCTACCATGGCCAAATTTGCCATCGCTGGTGCTGTCAAAGCTGCTCATGCTGCCACCACTGCTCCAACCACATCTGGGAAACTTGAGAAGTCCTGATCCACCAGCACTGCTGCTCCCGTGGCTCCTGTGGCACCCACCACCCTTGGAGCTATGCCACACGAATGCCATTGTGGCCATGTGAACTTCCATTGGAACCCACATGGCTGTTTTCTCAATGTGTGAGAGACCTTTGTCTCCAAACAAAAAGCTTCTTCCAGGTTTTTCTCAGATTAGCCAGGAAGGGAGAGGGTGTATTTTTCTGAGTGACATTCTATTTTGCTATTTTTTGCTTTCCAGTTCTTTTGTTTGTTTGTTGTTTAGTAAACAGTTACTGTTTCTCTTGTATCCCAACTAATTTGGTCTGTCTGTCTCTCTCTCTCAGTATTGGAGATAACCAGGGGTATTGAATCCAAGGGAAGTCCACCGTCCAAGGTCTCTGTCATGTCCAAATTTTCGCAAACTGGGTCATGTGCAAAATTAGATCAGAATGGATCTAATGCTTAGATTGGGGGGTGGGGGTGGGGGTGTGTGAGTGATTTCTAAACTCTAAAAGTCTATAACTAAGTCACTGGCCATCTAGTTTTATTTGGCAAAGAAATGAAACCTACAACTGGACGGAAGTCTGCTACAGAAGACTTGATACAAATATCTAAACCAAAAAAAATGTCATGCAAGGAAAATATCTGTTTAAAGATTTTTTTTTCACAAATTGATTTTTTTTTTTAATTGAAACATGCCCTTCAGTTTCCTAATTGTATTTTTTTGTTTGCATTAGGAGGTTATAGCTTTAACAGCTCTACACTAATCAACCTTCTTATGACCAGTTGAAAGACATGTTTTTCTGTTCTATGAAAGAGCACCTAGTTTCTGGCTAAAAGCTACATATCTATTAAATTGAACTAATAATAGCATGTGCTTTGGTAGATAGAGTATCCTGGGAATAACTCCAGGAATGGAGAGCTTCACTCTCACCTTTTTTTTTTTTTTGAATGAACTTTATTTACTTGTAAGAATCTCATAGGAATGTAAATAGCTGTTCCATCATTTTGCCTCCACCATTACTTTTCTTCAATCTGATGAATGCCTAATAAAATATTTACTTCGTTTGTGCCTAGGGTAAAATATACAATAGGGACATGTCAGTGATCTGTGTAATCAACTTAAGGTTTCTGTTCTTATGCAAGGAGGAGCACAGATGTAGCAATTCTTAGGCTTGTATTCAGATGATTAGTGAAGAATCATCTTTTCCTTTAATTCGTTATGAATATTGTCCACTGGTATCAGTATTGGACTGTTTTCAAATACAAAGAAGAGCAAAAATGTATATGCCATCTTAATCCAGTTTAAACTAAATGATCATATTTATTATTTGCTCCGATTACAGTTAGATATCAATATTTCTGTGATTAATATTAAGAAGTTACATCTTAATATGCTTGACTGATTTCCACTTGTGTTCCACAACCAAATCTCCTGCTGGAGATAACAGAAGCTAAGAGTTCTCTGAACCTCTGGAAATATCAGGCTACTTTTGCATGAGAGTCTCAAGGTACATAAATTTAACTGCTTGCTTCCAAAAATGTGAACACTATGCCTAGCAACTACAAGACACTATCCAATTGGAAAGCACCTTCATATTTTACTAATCAATACCTTCTATTATCTTCTCTCACACTCATTACCTTGTCTCAAAAATAACACTAGAATTTGAGCATTCTTGGTTTCTGTTACTGAACTCGGACTAGTGGGAAATAACTTTTTAGCAGAGAAGAAGACTATCAACTGTGGGCCTCAGAATTTGATTAGAAAGGTAGTCCAAATCAAGGTACAAATTCCTTCATTTCCATTACTTCATCCAATTCTGCATGTAGGCATCCACTCAGAACTAAATCAGATTTTGCTGTTATTGTTGGTTTCACTCCCATACATGCACAAAATTCCCTCCTCTTCCAGGACACTTTTTATTTCATTTTTCATCATGTGTTCAGTATGTGAATCAAAACTGGGGTATAGCTTTCTCTCAGCCTGATCACTCACCGTCCCTCTAACTGTTACAGCCTCATGCTTCCTATTGCTTCATTCATATGCTTAGGGAGACAGTATGATCCACTGGCAAAAGACCACAAAATGGGTGAGTGTATATCCAGCAGCATGTAACCTCCACTGTCCTACAGCTCACTGCACCACTGAGGCAGTAAGAACTTCACAGGTGCTCCTTCCCCTGGGCTAGGCCCAAGTAGGTGCTTCTCTTCAGCTACCTTAGTAGGACATGATTCTGCCTAGGAGTTTGAACCTCATTCCTTCCTTGTTCTAATTCTACCAGAGCCTTCAAGAACCAATTCATTCTTTCCTCTCTCAGGCCTTCACTTCATGTTGTGATGACACATTCCATCACCTAGAGCATTATGTGGACCATTGGAAAAAGGAGGACAGTTTAATTTTCACATGCAGAACAAGATGGCACATGAATTTATCTATATTTATGACTGAGATGAAAGTACTATAGAAGGCTGCAAAACAGCCTTGGAATCTGGCCATATGTTCATCCACATAATTTTTGTCCCAGATTCAAATTCATCTCTTGCAGAGATGAAAACCAGTAGCTGCAGAGCAGTCCCCAGGAACTCACTCCAACAGTTCATTCCAGGAAGTGTAGAAAATGCAGAGGGCATTTGAAGGAGCAATATATATAATAATCCATATAAACAGCTCCAAACTCCAAATTTTGCCATGATTAACAGATCCTACTACTGCAAAAGTATGAGTGGACCATGCAGCCAAGCCCTCAGCTTTATCTCAGCTATCAAATATTGTTAACTGCACTTTTTATCACACTTAGATTCTATTCATACATAATGCATACAAACTACTGCAAACATCTCTCCTCTATTCTGAATCTTTAGCAGGGCACTCAGCAGAGTAGATTTCTTTAGTGGTGAAAAACTTTATAATATATGCAAATACTGTTTATAATGAAGAGAGACATGTTAATCTCCAGTGACATGACTGTGTCATGGAACAAATTAAATAAATGACTGTATTCGAATTTTTCACCAGAAGAAGATGCCAGCTTTTGTTTAGCAAGAGAGGAATGTGCCAATCACTCCCTCCAGGCTAATAGTGAGCTCTTTACTGTAATCATTGAGCAATTGTTTACCTTAGTAATCCTATTACTATATAATCATTTAGTCCACCCACATTTGGACAACAGCAATGGTCTTCTTCAGTGAAAAAATTGTACATGGCTGGGAGCAGTATTTTCATGCTCTAGTCCTTTGACATCTATATTTCATGTATGGGGAAGAAATCATTCCTTCTAAGCAGCCTACACAAATATTATTACCTGTGTATGCAAAGCTCATGGGTGGGCCAATCACAACTGTCATTGAAGTACAGCCATCATCTATTTTATGAAATTGTCTTTCTTATGGATCATAAGACACAAAAAAAATTTCTTAAAATTCTGTAGAACAGTAGAAATCCTCAGTATTCCCTCCTTACATTTTTAGGTTTCTGGATGACTGCCGTAAATCTTATAGGCAAAATATATCACTGAGTATATATTTAAACAAATATATATGTACATTTAAATATCTAGCAACAGAATTAATTGATCCTGTTTAGACCTATATATTGCTAATATGTCCTAGAAAGACACATAAAATAATGACCGAGGAGAGACTGTAGGGTAAGCCTGATACACTTTTGTGTGGATCATCTGCACCTGAAAATGTTTCCTGTCTGTAATTACTGTAACTATTTATTCATTTATTTATGAAACTTGCCCACACAGTTTGGTTTTACACATGTCTATGTGTGTGTTTACATGCAGAGCTATAAGGAGGTGTTTTTGTGCCAGGTCTGTGCCCACTGCCGTGTTTGTGATATGGCCAGCTCAGATGTTTTCCTCCTCCACTCTCAGCATGGGCATCCTCTCCTCTGGGCTCATTTTCAGATACTCCTCCACTATTTCCCTTTTCACAACCTTGCCTGATCCCAGCTGAGCATTGTCATGCCCGTGTGTGTGCCAGTCTGTGTATGAAACACAGACTTGGAACTTCATTTGTTGGCAGAAAAAGGGTAACACTGCTGGTGGTCAGGGTCTGAGCTAGACCTCTGTGAAGGAGTAGCCTTTTGTAACACACACATGCTGGGTTTGGTAACGCTCCAGTTTTACACAGGGAATAATCCTAGCATGGATAAAAATATTTATGGTTGTCCTTGGAAATAATTCTTTATAAAATAATGTTTGCATTTGGTTTCATACTCTCATTTCAGAAATTTTAAGTTCCTGAAACAGAAAACAAAGAAACTGTGATAAAAATAATAGACACATAAATTATTGTTTTTTAAATTATACTGGTACATTATGGTACTCAGCAGTACTATTATTATTGCAAGTTGCTCATAGTTTCCACTCACAATCACGTTTTACAGAATGCAATGTCCTGAACATTCCAAAACATATTTTGGTCAAACTTGGTATACAAGGCACCTATAATCTCAGTGAAGAACTTTTAATATATCTTATCTGCATAAACCCAAAAGTTTCTTAACCCTGAGACTTTTTGTAAAGCAAATTACTCTTCTCATTGAAGAGGGACTTCACATAAACAGGCACAGAGAAAATTAAGCTTTAGGATTTTTTCAGCTTTTACATTTATAGGTTTGTTTACCAGTGATGAAGAGCAGTTTGCAGGGAATTTTGTAGAAAAGGCAGTGAAAGGTTTAGGATCTAAAAGGCTGTGCTCAACATAACCAAATGGTTACTGTGTTGGAGGAGCTGCACCCTCCTACCAAGAAACAAGCAGTACCATATCATTAGTCTGCTTGAAGGAGGAGTGTGGAAAGAATTAAAGCGTTTTGATTTTTGGCTGGTGGGAGGTTTGAGGTGGATTGCCGAATGAAGTAGATGAGACACATGAAGCTTTAGAAACTCACTCCATAGATGGAGATGTCAAGCCACGTACTAATTGCCTGCCCACATAGTACCAGTGGCAAAGCAGAAACATGGGTGATGCAAGTGGGGGTGGCTGCAAATACCGAAGGATGAGAGATCTTCTCCAGCTCTGCATATTGGCAAGAAGTGCTTGAAGCTGAGTTGGTTTCGTGGACAGGTGAAAAGAACAGACCACACTTGATGTGTTTTTTAATCCTGAAGGCATCTCATGAAATGATATTCTGTGGCTTAATACATCAGTGCTGAAAAAAGGATTTCTATAGATTTAACCAAACAATACCTGGTGAGGGGTAACAAGTTGGATGTCTAATAACAAGACATTCTCCAACTTCGTTTTATATACTGTTTATGATGCAGAATTGCTCTGTATTTCTACAGTCCTTTGCCATGAAAATTGCACTTAAAAATATCAGCATCTCAGTATGAGGTACAGGAATTGAGGAACCATAATAGGATCTCTGGATTTTAATCTATGAATGTTTATTTTTGAGTGGCATAAGATAAAAAGAACAAGTGGAAGGAAACAATACTGCAATAAGTGGCCCTTGAACCCTTGCATTAAATTTTGGAGTGCTGGCCAAGATCCTGACATGTCTCAAGGTTTCATATAAAGCATCATCTGCATATTTTGTTTCTCTAAGGTTGTACAATTGCTTGCATTCTGCATTCTGGTGGCAGAAGGGCAACTGTTTCATCCACCACTGTCATCACTTCTGTTGTTTACAATTGGCACACTGATGAATTTAAAGTCTTTATTGTTTTTGTCTTTGGAATTTTAGGTATCAAAAACCAGACTGATCTATTTTTTACAAGGTCTTTTGAACCGTGTGTATTTTTCACTGCCACAAAACTGAAGTACTTCGTAATCATTCCTAGTTTTCATCCTAAAAATCTCTGTCATGGTAATATGAAAACCTCTCTGATTTACACATGATGATACAACCAGATTAAATGTAACATAATATCATATAAGAAGATCACAACTAAATCCAGCAGTTCTTTGGCTAACACCCTGGGGCACACCTACAATTCTCTAGAATTCTCCTTTTCAGGACATGCACATACGAAAACAAGCAATTATTTTTATTTTGCTATAATGTTGAGGTGTACAACTGGTTTACTTAGCTGTGCAAAGTGCTTATCATGCACAAAATATAGTAGTGATCTGAGCTGTTTATCTTGATGTTGTGGGGTGAAAATGAAAGTAAAATGGGTCTTTTTTCCTACCGTGCGAGGTCCAACGGGAGGGGACCCCTCACCCGCGCGGGCCGAGAGCGCACCCAGAGCTGGCGTCGGGGGGGGGGTTGAAGACTCGGGCGGCTCGGTGGCACCCGTGGCGGCGGTGGGCGCAGCCCCTGGGCCCGCCGCTCTCCTCCTTCCTCCCTCGCTGCCCACCAGTGCCGACCGTTTGGCCTGTGCGCCTGCCGCCCGGACGAGCGCGGGCAGCGCTGCCCGAGCCACGACACCGTTGCTCAGCGCGTGTGTTCCTTGGAGCGGCGCCAGCCATGGGTCGGTGGAGCGAGCGGGGTGAGCACGGCGGCGTGCGCCGACTGCAGAGTGGTGGCCAGGCCGGCAGCATGCAGCACGGTGGCCGCCATTAGTGGAAATGCCCTCCCGGCGCACGTGTCACTTCCGGACAGCCGCAGTGTTTTCCATGAGCGACTGCGCTCGCGAAGCCTTGCTGGGGCGGGCCCCAGGGTGCTGACCATCCAATTGCAGGAAAGGCCGGCCCCTAGGGGTCATCTACGCATGCGCATATTGGGGCCCCCTATAAAAAGGGAAGAATGGGCGCCATCTTCTTCTTTTCGGTTCCGGAGGTCCTTGAGGTAGCATCGCTCCTTACCGTCACGCCAAGACCGACGTCCGTGTGGTGGACGGATTCAGCGATTTCCGCAGTGGCAGCCCGGTGTGGTATTTCCCCTGGGGGTGGACTGTTGCGGAGTCGCATTTTGTTTTCCATTTTTTTTCCCTTGTGGGTTTTTTTTCTGGAGATGGGTGGTCTGGCAATTGTCTGCAGCTATTGCCCGGGTTTAAAGACCACATCTCTTCCATCAGCACTGAAAATCTCTTCCTGGGGGCTAAAAGGGAGGGGGAGGGGGGCTCATGGTTTCTAACTGTCTTGAGTGTTTTTCTTCAGAAAAGCCGAGCGGAGGCTCATGCTGCTGTAGGTCCTCAGATCGGTCACGGGCCTTCTCTAATTATCCCGGCGTCTCTTTGGGAGCCCCAGAGAGAGACCAGCACTATTCCAGAGTGCTCTCACCCCAACACGAGCCCTGGGAAGCTTAATTTGTCTGGTTTTTTGCACTTTATTGTCGGGTTTTCAGTGTGTGTGAAATAAACTGTGATATTTGTGTGTTTTCTTTCTTTTTGGGGGTGTGTGTGACTTCTCTCGGACATCTCTTGTCAGAATTGCTAATTTTGTGGTAAAACCACGACACTTGACTATGATGTTTCTCTCGGTGTGAGAACTAGGACTGTAGGACACATCAGGTGTTCTTGGTATCTTACATCCATTAAGGAACAGATTTCTGGAAAGCTGGTCCTCCTTGTATTCAATGTTATTTCACTAATGCCCCCCATTTTGCTGAAGGCTATTCTGAATATTCAATGCCCTTGAGGGATGTAGAAAAGTTCTCATGTTTTTGCCAGCAGATATTTGGGGCCTCATCCAAGTCCATTGGATCACACCCCAATCCACACTTTTGTGTATTCTCATAGAAAGCTTTTATATATTAATTTCAGCCATATTTGTCTCTTTTTAATATTTATTGTAGTAGTTGTTGAGTCCCTAATAAAATAAAGCACATATTGTATTTGTTTCTTTTTTTCATTCAGCTCTAATGACTTACTTATTGACAATATATTTTTTCTTTTAGGGATTTTGTTGGTTTGTGGTGGGATTTTTGTTTCTACAGGAAATCTATCTTTATTGAAAGGCACATGAAGAACCATCTCAACTTTGAGTTACCCACTAATACATTTTGAATATTAAAATCTCAATCCATAATGACCTCCTCCAGATTTTGGCCAGTTTGCCAGTCTGCTACCCTCGGTTCTGTATTAGATTGCTTCCTTTTATTTAACTAATTTTTTTGTATTATTACATTTACCTAGTGGGATTAGTCTCAGGGCCTTTGAACATTTCAAAATCTCATCTTGTTTTAACTAGCCTGGATCATGTTCTGTTATCTTGGCTGCAGAAGTATTTTCACTTCTGTCACTACCAGAGAGAGGCTTTTTAAAACTGTTGTTCACTGTTTACAAGTTATGGTCATACTTTATTCGAGAAGACGAAGACTCTTCTCTACACTCAAATCTTCTTGGAACCAGAATCTGAATCAACTAATTTTTAAACCCTTTTCTTTTGACAGACAATTATTCCTGTGTCATTCTTCCTATGAACTCTCTTGGAAATGTGCCCAAGATTATTTTTTTTATTCATTTCAAGTTCCATTCCACTCATATTAACACAGAATTTTAATGCTTGCCTGCTGGCAGTAAGGGGGTTTATTATATAATACTGGAGAAATATGTTAAGGAAATTTTTTCATCCCACTCCCCAAATTCTTGGTCTGTACCAGTAGTTGGAAGGGATGTTGTCTTTGTGATTCATTCCAAGCTGACCAAGGCAGAACACATTCTGTCTCCCCTGAAGTTCAAGTCCAGAGAGTCTAGAAGAGTGTAGGTTTTCCCTCTCCATTGATACAGACAAGCTTCAAAGCACGAGGAGAACTCAAGATCTGCAGTGCCCACTGTTTCATTAAGAGGCATATTGCTAACTTTTGCGATCAAAGGTTGGTTGTTTAGCTATTCTACTTCAGGTTGGCATTCGTAAAAGTTTTTTCAAGATGGATTCTCAGCACCACATATAAGAACTCGGGCTGTCTGTGCCTTCCAGTCCCTCACTTGTTTATGCCAGTTTATGTCTTGGATTATCTCTGGGCAAAATAGTGCCAAGCCATTCTGTAAACAAACACAGCTATTGCAAGGTGCTTGCACAAAGAAATGAGCCTGATATTTTTTTGAATGGTGTTAAACTTCAAATGTGTCTTCAGTTCTGGGATTCAGCAGGTCCCCAGCTGAGGGTGCTGCGACATATGGGGCAGAGGGCTTCCCCCTGGGGGCTCCCTCAGCTGCAGCATCTCCATAAATCCCAGCTGCCTTGAGGGGCACAGGAAAAGATTCATTAAAGTTTTAAAACAAACATCTTGAAGCAATTTTGAACTACCAGCAGGAGCCAGAGAAAGGAGCAGAGCTCTGGTGTGATGTTCTGTGTACCATCTAATCCTTTTAGCAGACAAGTTGCTGCAGGCTGAACCAGTTATTGCTTTCATGTGGCTTTCCACTTCATTTCCCATAAAAAAACAATTATATTGGTGTTTGATTTCCACCTGACCTTACCTGACTTCTTTTTGCATCTACCTTTTTCGATGATGAGACTTCTGTTACTCAGATGTTTCGCTGCATTATTATTATTATTGCACTAGGTAGACATATCTGCCTCCTCCATCCCAAATAATGGTCAAAGTACAAGACACTAAGTTCATCAGATGAAAAATCTGGTTTTTATTGCTAAGATTAAGCTCTTCTTGATGTATCACACAAATAAATGTACCGGACTTCCATAAAGTTCTTTAATAGAGCTGCCCACCTTCTAGTCTGACATAGCAAAGAAGGACCTTATCAGTATCCAGAGAGGTGCAAGAAGGGGTCTAGATGTTCCAGTTTACCAGATGCAGGTTTTTGATTTACTAATTTAATTGAAGTGATGATTATACTTGGCGATGATTTTTCTATTTATAGAAATTTATTAGATATCTTTTTCTTTATTGTTATCAGTCCTATTTTGTGTCTCTAAGATAGACTTACACCTATTTCTATATGTTTCATTGACCTTTCTCATTAGAGATATTGAATTCTCCTGCTAATTTGTTCTAGGAAGCATGCATTCCTCACTGTCAGAATTGCTCAATGAACATGATTCCTGCAACCTTCACTCACAGAGGAAGCATTAGGTAGAAATGTGTATCTTTTTATAACAAGGGATTTATTTTTCCATCAGCAAGAACACCTTGTTATCCTGGAAATTTCAACATTAAGGAAACACTCCTTTTAAGGATCTGGATCATGCATAATATGCTTAGTCTTCTAGAGAATGGACATAGATATCATTCTTAAAATTTTCATCCACTAAGTGAAACAAAATACAGATACAGAAACTGAACTTACCTGTGCCTTGACTTGATATACAACATGAAAAACGACAAATAGTACTTGTCTTTACAGTAACTGTTTATTGCATCACTTTCTTCCTCTTTTCACTTTAACTTTGGTGGTTTTTGTCTGTAATTCAAGACTGTAATTTTTCTTGAAGAGCCTTACAAACATAACCTCCTAGTGATCCTGCCTAAAAATTCAGAATATTTGGGAAGGTGGTTTTTTTTTTCAAACTTCATCATGGTTCACCATCTACACGCTTCAGGTCAGACTCATTAACTACCAAAAGCAGCTGTCTGTATCCTTATTACTCAATGGATAATAATAACCAGCGATGCCTTAGGGGTATGCCTTATATTTCTAGGGATTCACTTTAGCTAGGGAGCTTGAAAATTAGGGGCCCATAACAGCCTGTATTCAGATGTTAGGATTCTTCTGTGTGGTTAAGAGGGGTAGCAAGATAAAACATAGGCCTAGACTTCCCAGGCCTACCGTGGGCAGGACCTGGGAGGGGATAAGTAACAAGGGGTATTTCTGCTGGACATTTGAGGGACATCGAAGTTAGATGGACCTTGGCTGGATGGTATGATGGGTGGTTACAAATAAGATGGTTACAAATACAGAGAAATTGTTATTCTTTTTCTCTTTAGATCACTGGACTTCACCAGTAAAGCTGCTCTCCCTTCACCTCTATCAATGTTTCAATTCTTATCTCGCCCTCACAGGCAACACCAGGATTCCTTGCAATGGCAGTCTTAGAGAAGCATGAAACCTTATTTTGTATGCTGTCCTAGAAATTAGATGCTACATAAAACTGAGATGGAATTTCATAAGTTATGTGTAGATGTGAAGAGATGCAATTGGGTTCTGAGAATGACAGGTCCTTGATTTTGCAAGTATATTTACTTTTGTTCCTCATGGCTCATTTTTGGCTCAAAATAATTATTTAGTTTAGAGCTGTGAAATGGGTAACTTTGATCCTGAATTGTTTCACTTCTACTCTGTGACTCTTTTCTCGTTAGCTTGTTGTTTAAGAGATGTAGTTGGTTTTTTTTTCAGGGTTTTTTGTTTGTTTGGGTTTTTTCAGGGGGTTTTTTTGGGTTTTTGTTTGGTTTTTTTTTTTAATTGAGCTGACCTTGAATTTGTTGAGCCTGTAAGTATGCTTTCTCTGTTGTCAAATATTGATGTCAGATTTTTTGGCAATAGTTTCATGAAATATAACTATATAATATGATTGTTTTTGTAGACAATCCTATAACTTACTAAATATCTAACTATTACTCTGGTTGTACTCTGTTTTTGTACTCAATTTACCATGCAGATGCATTTTGCAGCTGTAGATGAGGATATAAAATGTCTCCTGTGACTATAGGATTTTTACAGAGATAAATAAGACTGTGAGCAGCAGTGAAGATCATTGCTTTCCTTCTTATTTTTATACTTTCTGACTGTCTCCCATAAGCCTGGAGTAAAGGACACATAGATGAAAAATTGCCATAATTATCACTTTTTCATGAAATGATGCATAACTGTGTCCTGAAAAGAAAAGGACATCTAGCTCCCCTGACTCAGATGCTTCACTCTTATGCCCCTTTTAAGTGCCTCATGATGCATACCTGAACAAGGACATGTCAATTTATTTCAGTGGAGGTACCTTTAACAAAAGCAACAGAAGGAGGGCTAAGGAGAACATCCGTCCATTATTGAGAAAACATAGTGACAAAGGATGAAGAAAGGGCTGATACTCAAAGCTTCCTTTGCCTTAGTCTTTAATAGTAACACCAGTTGTTCTCCAGTGGCCAACCCCATGAGCTGGAAGACAGAGAGACGGAGCAGAGTGAAGCCCCATAATCCAAGGCAAAATGATTGGCAGCCTGCTACATCCTTAGACCCACACAAGTCTATGAGGATGGATGGGATCCACCTAAGAGTAATAAGAATACTGGCAGAAGAGTTCATCAAATCACTTTCAATCACCTGCCATCAGTCCTGGTCAAGTGGGGAGGTCCCAACTGACAGCAAGTTAGTGAATGTGACACCCATCTACAAGAATGGCAGAAAGGAGAATCTGGGGAATTATGGATGGTCCTGTTAGCCAGACCTCAGTGCTGATGACCAAAGCAGGGCTACAAAGTTGGAGGAGAGTATTGAGCGCAAGTCCTATGAGGAGCAGCTGTAGGAGCTGTGTTTTTTTAGCCCGAGGAAAAAGAAACTCAATAGAAACCTTATTGTTCTCTACAACTACCTGAAAGGAGGTAGCAAGTTGGGGATCAGCCTCTTCTTGGAAGTAACAAGAGCGTGGGAGAAGTTACACAAGGGGATGTTTAGATTAGATATTAGGAAATTTGTTTCATGGAAAGGGTTGTCAACTATTGGAATAGGTTATCCAGGGAAGTGATGGAGTCACCATCCCTGGAGGTAGTTTAAAAGGACACAGTTTAGTGCTGGACTTGGCAGTTCTGGGTTCACTGTTGGACGGACACTGTTGGTCTTTTTCAGCCTCAACAAGTCCATGCTTCAACTGCATCTAGAGGAATATCTTATTCACCTAACACAAATGTGTATCTAACCTTAAGTAGGTATCTTTCTCTAGCTCCCAGCTTTAACTTTTGGTTTTAATTAATCAGTTAAATAAGGGCACCTTTCTATTTCTATTAGTAGCACTATGAACTTCGGAACTTCATTCAGGTAGTTTCGCCAGACAGCTAAACTAGGCACAGTAAGATCTGGTCCTCCTCAGAATGACTCCTAAGAAAGTAGGATTTATTTACTTTTAGCTTTGAGAATAACATTCTTTAAAAAAAACCAAAGAAAACAGAACAAAACAAAAATACCCCCCTCACAAAACAACGAAATCCCAATAACCCACATTTTCTTCTGTGAAAACATAGTAGTTATTCATTGAATCATCACTAACAATGTAGAAAGTACTGTCCATGATACAAAAAATCCCTCAGTTTACTTACAATTAACACAGGCAAATATTTTCCAAAGATTTTTAGATTTTATTTACAGCTCACTCTCTTCTTCTTCTGTGTTTTTTTACTGTTTCAGTTTAACAAAGATATGCTAATTATTAACTCTAGGGTGTATCAAGTTTTAAAAGAATGAATAGAAGATACCAGTACAGTATGTGAAGTATTTTGGGGTGGAGGTTAGACTCCTGTAGAAGACACATTAATGTAGTCTAATGAAAGACACAGAAAGGTGTTAGTAGACTGAAAGAGATAAGGGAAGAGTGGTTGGAAGTGAAGAAATAGCACATTTGCCTCTAAAAGAAAAACAGAACCCTACAGCAGTATTTGATCAAAACTTTGATTAAAACTTTGATTCTGTCTTTGAACTATGACTTTCTATCTGGTGAGTGAGATCTTACTACAAAATGTAAGAACACAGAAGCTTTCTATTATTTTTATGATATGCTCTTTAAAGATAATAATCATAATTCATTAATTAAGAAATTGCAATTAATTAACTATAAAATAAATGAATCGAATATCTTTATTTTATATCAAGCTAAAGAGGCATAAAAATGTCAGGAATATCAGATTAATTTTGTGGTATTCTTTGTTTAACAGTCAAAATAATGGAAAAAAATCTCTGCTGACTTATTTAAGAATCATTTTGAATAGAAGTTTTATTTCTAAGATATGTTTTTCTTCATCAGAAATGCAAGGGGAAAATGTTGTTATAGGATTAGCTCAAATGCAGTACCATTTAAAAAGTAAATATTTTCTTAGCTTAGATTTTAAATCACCACCATGACTCCTAATAATATAGTGTCATAACAAATCTCATATTAAAAGTCAGTTTTCAGACTTAGCTGTTTTTCCAATTATTTAGCTTGAAGCCACATGGCACCCTCATGTTTTAAAAATGTTTGTTTTCTACCTAGAATTCTTCCTCCTTGGTTCTCCCTGGCTTTTATTATCTCTCCAAAATACATCCCCAAATCACTCAATTAACCTGTTGCTGGTAAGAAAGAGACATGAATTGGAAGGGAGCAAACTTCAGAGAGAGGAGTGGGGGGCAGAACAGTGATGGCAGCACATCTTCGCACAGGTGTACTTGCTCCTGTGAGAACACACTCACTCCACAAGCAATTTAACAACCTGAAAGTCTCTGCTTTCTCACTGAAATAAGTGTATATTAAAAACATATTTGAATACTGTATCAGAATGGACATTCTATTACAATAGTACAGAGCTGTTGAAGTAGAGAAAGAGAGGTAATAGATGGCTTGGAAAATGTCTGTAAAACAAACTAGTATGAAGTGAAGGCAACAAATAATACCGACTAAGATCCCTTTTCTCTAATATTATTTAACTGCTCCTGCAGTTAATGGTATTTTAAGTATTTTAAAATATAGTAAAGTATTAATTATTTTGAGTATTTTAAAATATAGACATCTGGTTCTAGACATGTTGATTTGATTTAGCAAAGCACTCACATGCATTCCTAGGCTTCATAAGTTTTCTTTTGTGCTTATGTTGCCGTCAGGCCTCGGCCCGGCCGAGATAAGAAGTGAGACAGGACTCGCAGGACTCGAAGGGAGAGAACAGCTTTACTCTCGGTGCCTGACGATCCAAAAAGAGAAAATTCATAACAATCTCTCCAATTTTATAACCTCTAGTGCCCACCCATTATACCCTAGACAACTAAACCCCATCTTACTACTATGCCCCCAAAACATCCAACCGAATGGAATCTTATTACCTATTCCAACCCCCTGTTAGTTCCCCCCAGGTCTTATGTTTTGGTCTAGCTACCTCTTTATCTATACAGAAGAATGCAAACATGTGAAGGACAGGCCGTTTTCTGCTCTTAATATTCTAAGTTACTCAGCTGCCTAGCTATAGTGAAATCCCAAATATTAAGTATCCCCCTTACAGCATCATTTAAGCTACAGTCTTCAACACTTGTTTGATCCATCTCAGAGCTTTCAACACCTACAAGAGCAAACCTTGAGTGAACTTACATGGCTCCTCCTACAGCTGTTAGCACACAGAACAATAGCCAGTTTTGAAATCTTCATACAGGTTTGACCATATTTCAAGTAATGGGTCCACAATAGAGATGCCATCTATGATCTGGAAACACAAAATTGAACAGAAACAAGTATGGCTGGCTGATCTTTCCACCCTANTAAGTGTATATTAAAAACATATTTGAATACTGTATCAGAATGGACATTCTATTACAATAGTACAGAGCTGTTGAAGTAGAGAAAGAGAGGTAATAGATGGCTTGGAAAATGTCTGTAAAACAAACTAGTATGAAGTGAAGGCAACAAATAATACCGACTAAGATCCCTTTTCTCTAATATTATTTAACTGCTCCTGCAGTTAATGGTATTTTAAGTATTTTAAAATATAGTAAAGTATTAATTATTTTGAGTATTTTAAAATATAGACATCTGGTTCTAGACATGTTGATTTGATTTAGCAAAGCACTCACATGCATTCCTAGGCTTCATAAGTTTTCTTTTGTGCTTATGTTGCCGTCAGGCCTCGGCCCGGCCGAGATAAGAAGTGAGACAGGACTCGCAGGACTCGAAGGGAGAGAACAGCTTTACTCTCGGTGCCTGACGATCCAAAAAGAGAAAATTCATAACAATCTCTNAACAGAAACAAGTATGGCTGGCTGATCTTTCCACCCTAACTATTCTCCTCCTTGTCATTTTATGATCCTATATTTGAGAGATGTAGATGAAAACTGAGACTTGTCGCTCTCCAGACCAATGATCCCTTCCTGCTCTTATGTCTGGGTTTGCTCCCAGTGAAAACAATGGCAAAAGAAAGGATGAGGATAATGCACTTGGCATTTGTTAGGATATCACGAGAAGACATCCAAGACATAATTTTTTTCATTGACTTAATAACAATTGAGAGTTAACTCTGTTTCATTTATAAGTGAATAAACATGAGATGTTACTTTAAGCTTTAGTTAACTTTAAAAATTGCAAAACTAAAGTGGATTTGATTTGTCCTGTTATGAAATGTGAAATAATCAGTAAGCTGAGAGTAAGAATGACACAAAAAGCCTGAACGAAAACATCCAACTAGTCTAGTAGGAGAGATAAGAGGGGGGGAAGCAGGCAAAGTCTCAAAATGCTAAATAGCTGTTTAGGGCTATAGCAAGATGTATGGTGATAGGGTTGGACCTGGAAGAACAGGTGCCTAGCCAAGGATAGAGCATAGAAGGAAGGTGGAGGTCAAGACAGGCAAAACACATCTGTCAGATTCAAGCTGTGGTGGGGACTCCTCGGCAGGTAAAAATGTTCTCCTCCACCTCCTCCTGCCCCAACTCATTGGCCCGAGGATTTGCTCAATTCTGTGGGCCCCCTCAGGCCTAAGTGCAGTCACCTGTCTGGGATGAGTTCAAGGACTGGGCATACTGAAGATTGCAGTAACATCAAGGAATGTGACTCTGACTGTGAATTACACAGCCAGGTGGAACTATCTGTCACTTGAAGTGACAAAGAAGCACTGTGAAAGATATGGACTGTTTTTTCAACCATACCTACAAACCATTCCAGCATAATGCATAGAGTGTTTTTACAGTCACTCCACAGTTAATCCAGAGCATCATTAATGAAGTTAACGTATTCATATTGATGTAACTAACAGTTAAATTTGGTTCCCTGTGGACATGTCTCCCACCCATTCATTCTGTTTGCTACAGCTCCACCCCATCTTCTCCAAAATGATGGATTTTCCTTAAATTGAAAACATCTCTCCTCCTGGTGTCATCACAAGCACCATAATGTGCATGTGTTGTATTGCCAAGCATTGCTTAGCAACGGGACCCTGTGTTCTGCCAACTTTCTTTTCACGATGTCATTATGAATTTAACTGAACTTGCTGTGTTGTGTTTCAGGGGACTGACTACATGTCAGTAACGTGACTGATGAATGCTCCAAATATACAAACAAAAACTGACACTGACCCCGTCTATTTATTGAGTGTGTGAATTTTAAGAAGTCACTTTACTTATTCAAAAACAAATTGTTTACAATCATGATAATTAATCTTGATAAATCCTCATAAAACCCTAACCAATTGGAAGGTATAATTAGACACTTTCAGTAGGACACATTCAATAGGACACTATGGCTCATTCTTCTATGACGTTTATCATTTAGTTAAAAAAAAGTGTTGAAAACTCTTCAGATTTGCATTTCCAAAACCACCTAATGACTGACAGTATTGTCCATTAAGCTACATGGATTTCAAATGAATGACCTGGAGGATCTGATGTTGTCTTTCCATGCTACCATGAGCTGAAGACTTCTCTTGGCAATACTCAGAACACTGTAAAATTGGATGGAGATGCAGATATTCTGGTGGTTAGAACACCAGCTTTTGTAAAATTGCATTCACTGCTCACTACTTCAGGCTCATTGAACAGCTCCAGATTTAGCTCACTGCCTTTCAAGCTGAACACATTTGAGAAACCAAAGTTGCTATTGGTTTAAAATTGTACAGTTGGGTCCTCTGCTGACCTGTAGATCTGAATGTTTGAGTATAAAAGATTTTATCAGAGACATTAAATTAACATTAATATATTTCCATTTTTATACTAAAATTTTTCAATTGATCAGATGGAGAATGCCTCTCAAATTGTTTTTTAGAAGGAAAAATGGAATTATACATATGTATGTAAGATAAATTTCATTGCTGTCTCAGGCACAAAGGAAAAAAAAAGGAAATGGTAATAGCATAGCTGCCACAAAAGAAGGGCATTCAGTACAAAGATAATTAGCAGCACACTCATATTTAGGTGTTATCTGTCAAATCAGTCAACTAAATATTGGAGCTGTGTCATCTGAAATGCACTACAGTATGCATAACAACCATATGGGACTGCAAATATGACAAAAGATCTAGATTAATTTTGTGCCTTTCTGAAGATGCTGCTGGTGCCCACACAGATTCCAGAAAGCAGATGCTTATGCTAAAATTAGGGGTCTTTAAATAGCTACAGTGAGGATATCTACAATAGACCCACACAATTAAGATTTAGATTAAGATTTTTAATTAAGATTTTTTTTTTTTTTTTTTAGTGTTTGACTATACACCTTTACCTGTACATGGTTATCTATATGCAATCCAGAACCTTCCTATAGTACTAAAGGAATATCTAGAGTGAGGCTTAATTGCCCAAAGATAGGAGGCACTGTTAAAAGATGTGAATCTTCCTAAATTCTTGTATCATCTCACTCTGCGCAAATGTGTTGAATAACCTCTGATATCAAAAAGGTACCTGTGTTTTGGCAAATGAATCCTATCTTCTGTACCTCCGGAGTATTAGTCCACCCGTAATGTTTGCTTGTCAGAAGGCTTTACTGTCAGTATAGTACAGTCTATTAGAAATGTATCTGTGTGATGTAACAGTGCCACTCTTATGTCTCCTTAGAAAGGAGAAAAAAAAAAAAAAAAAGCAATGTTGATGTTTTCTAGGCTTTGGAAAGTTTGGACCCAAGATGGGAAAGGTTCTGATATGTTTTGGAAAACCTTGTGATATTGGACATTTCCGGTAGTGGAGGCTCCTTAGAGACAATTATTCAACAGTTTAATTCCCCAATTACTGACAGCTCCAGCTCTAGAAACCTAATATTGCTGCTGGTGCAGGATTAAAACAGAAATCCTTCAAGGAATCATGAGCTAATGGGAAGATTCTGAGCATGTAAGAGCTCGTTCTTACCAGGTGGAAAATTTCTACCAAAACATGCTTCCAGAGCCTCTGTTACCCAAGATTAAAATACAAGTGACCACTATCACATGAGAAACTGATTTGTCATTCCTTGGAAATGTATCTAGACAAAAACAGGTATATGGATAAAGAAATTCTGAGAAATAATAGCTAGCATCTGTGTATTAGGTCTATTTTGTTTTTCAGGCAGGCATGAACCAGTTGGCAAGGAACAGGGTAGGCACGTGTGCTGTAAACCATGAAAATTATGATGGGGCTTTGGTAAATTCACTGGTATGCTAAAGTGTTCCTGTATCACCCATTTTTTCAAAATATTGTAATTTGTTATTTTCATAAGAGGATCTTTTTCATCCAGCATCCCATGCTAACTCTTTCCTTCCTGGACCTTTTTCTACAAATATTACTAGGGATAAGACTTTCTCCTTTCCCAGTTATCTTATATTTCTTCAAGAGTAGTGTTTTTCTGGGTTCTATTTTCCTGGAACAAGTTACAATGCTCTCCAGTATAGAAATTATAATGATAATTGTGTAACTGAAGAAAGTCTGATCGTACATAGAACATACGAATTGCAATACTTATGAACTGAGGATAGGCTGTTCAGAAATTATGATCTCATAAAATTTCTGATTTCTTGTCCAGCCTGGGAATCCAGTGTGATATAAACCCATACCTCTACTATCTCTTCAAGGACTTCTATTCAACTCTTAGGTAATTTTGCACAAGCCAAACAGTGAGGAAGGAAACAGGGTTTTTTTTCTCAAGAAAGGAATTGTTTCCTCTTCTGTAATAAGCAGGAGGGATGCTTGTTGGTTTATTTTTTTAAAATCCTTAACTGCAAAAGTTTAGACTATATTCACTGAATTTCATTAGATTTCCATCTGAGAGCAACTTCAGTTCAAAACTTACTTTTAGTTTCTCTTACACTGCCACCTCATTCTAGTTATGCTCACGTTTCTAATCATGTAGGTTTTTGGTTGAAAAATTCTCTAAGCACCTAAATGCCCTAAATTGCTTGGCCTAGCTAAGTACCTAGGCTTTTAGGTCTCTTGGCATTTCAAGCAAGGGAGAATACCTATTTTGTGGGAAGAGCGTAGGGAATGCTTTATGAAGCATCTGTCACTCACAATGTTTGTAGGCATATGCGTATTTATGAGATGCCTATCACTCCTTCCAGATTGATTGCAATTGGCCAGTTCATTCAGCACCTATTAGATAGGTACTTACAGGTAGTGTGGCCTGATAAGTTCTATGTCCTTACAAAATCAGATGGAATAGTTAAAAACCTAGATGTGGACCTTAATATAAACCCCATATTTGGGGATTGAATATTCCCGGAGCTTGGTAAAATTTGGATTTGCTTCTGACGTTCACAGCCAGCTCAGAGTTTTATAACAAGCTGAACAAAAACTCAGAATTTGAATATTTCCTAATTTGGGAACATTTTTGCCTATGCCAAATATGTGACTCAGAGCCATTTCTAGTTAATTCTAGGAACGAAGAATGCTATCATTTCTTTCATGTCCCCATATGATGTCCAGAGAGAAGAACACAGCCTGTGCTTTTCCTGGAATTGATACATACAAAAAATACTTCATTTTTAAAGCCCAAAAGTAATATAAATGGAATCTAAAGAATAGATAAAGCTCAATCAATGTTCTTAAATGTTGCTTACTACTGCTGACCTAAGCATATGTCAGTAGGCCAACAAACCACTTGCTAATCTGTCGAAAGCTGAATTAAAGAAACATTTCTATTTCATGGCAAACACTCAGAAAACTAACAAACAAGAAAGCAGCTACTTGTGAAAATTTAATCCTTTCCTCTGATACAAATATATCATACAGCAAAGAGTGACTTATTTCAACAGTCTCCTCCATACTTAGATGCAAACATCTCTTTCTCACTGGGGGGCTGCAGTGCTACAACTTCACTTGAGGTCACAGACTCAGCAGATGCCTCGGAACAGATCTGCTACAACCATATGCACATCAGATCTTCACAGAATCATAGAATCATAGACTAGTAGAATCACATTATCATAGAGTCATAGAATGGTATGGGTTGGAAGGGACCTTAAAGATCATTTTGATCCAACCCTGCTGCCAGGGCCAGGGACACCTTCCACCTTCTCCCTACATGGCCCCGGAAGATACTTTCTTTTACACTTCCTGCTTTATTCGACAGTTATCAAAGTACTCATTTTTCCTGTCACTACTCCCTTAATCAGGGGTGTTTTGAGGGAAGATTAAGTTTTGAAAGAAACTCTAGGGGTCCTCTGGTTTCTCTACACAGGCAGAAAACTTTGGCAAGGCAATATTTAAAAATCATTTCTGACTTACTAGGAGGTGCTCACACAGCTTTCTAAGCATGCGTTGCCTTTAGCTCCACAAATTCTCCCTGAAATGTTCTCCAGGGCTTACCCAATGCCTCTTTTATGCCAAAACTTAAATATCATTAAACTTGTGCCTTTCCCCAAAGCTCTTTTCCTAGCCTGAAAAGCTATTGCCTTTATCAGAATTTGTATGGACCTGTGATGCATTCATACATGTGACAAATTGGAGTGAATCATTCTGCTTTTAAAGCACAAACTATTTGGTACAGGGGATCTCCTTTGCTGTCTCAATTGCATTAGCTGAGCCTGTGGGATGGGAATTGTAGGAACTAGATAGATAATTATTGTTCTGGAGAATGGCTACGTTTGAATAGGAATAAATACATATTTTTTGTGTAAAAACACAATTCATATTTGATGCTGTTCATCTTCTCATAAATGGCATTGAGTTCTACACATGGCATAGCTTACTGACAAGCCAATAGCATCATCCAATAGATGAACATTAGGTGAACTTAAATAAAATGGTCATCATATACAAGTTTTGAGTTTTTGACTGAGTCAGTTTATTAAGGAAAACCACATCATGAGATCGTATAAGAATATTTTGACTTGACTGGGTTTATATAATCCATGAGAGAGGCACTGCTTAAACTTTTCTTCTTCACAGCCAAATGTTTTTTTTAAGCTTTTAAAATGAAGTAGCCGGGGAGAAAAAAAAATACTACCATTTGAGAACATCCATATAAACTGATTTGGAGTCTGTAGACTTTGCCACACAGCTATACTAAAGCACATATTTACCTGAAACATGGAGGGTAGCCAATGTTTTAAGGGAATACATAGTTAAATAATTGTTTTTGACTGTGAATAAATTCAGAGGACTGGAATAGCTCCTTTTGCAACTCTTACAGAAATTAGTAGTTTTGCAACCATTTTTCCAATGATTAAAGTGCTTCAGCAGTTTGTAGGCTAAGAGGTTTTTATATTTTCCAAGTCATTTCACTTTAACATGCTTTTTGGCTGCTGATGGAAGTGTAGTGGTCACTTTAAGCAGTTACCTGTTCGAAGCACTTTTTTTCAAAAAAAAAATTAATGTTCAAATCCCTGTGGGTAACCATAGACATATAGAAGAAACATCTGATTCAGAGCATAGCTCTCTCGTCATGCAGCAGAAAGAAGCACCCGTCTTGAATGAGACAAGCTATAAAAGTCTACTGACTGAATCAGAAGAAATACTTTGTAACTAGCTCTTTATTTTTTCATTCTTGTGGACAAGAAGTACATCTTTTGTTAGTGCAAGGTTAACTGAGATTATACAAAAATGTATAAATTATAATTAAATGTACAAGTATTTCCTATTGGAGGCCTCAAAATATAAATAGGATGTAAGATTTAAACAAGCTCCTGTAGTATCCCTGTAGATGCCATCACATGGATGCTCTTCTGTAGCTTTTTATATCATAAAGTGTAGGAGTTACGGAATATGTATGCTTTTAGTAGCCCATTGCTAGGAAGAAGCACTGTACAGTGGAGCTTTGAATAAATCAGAATAAAATTGCTTCAGGAAGTCATTCATTAAAAATATATATATATGTCATTATTCAAAATGCTCATGTATCGATTCATAGTGTAAATATAATTCACTACATACAGATATAGGTGTATCATAGTTTACCATTTTACCAACTGGTCTTTTTTGAACTAGACCTTACAGAAATGTGCCTACTTTCAGTTAACAATTCTGAAACAAAATGAGTTTCGATATGGTGATTTGTTTTGGTTTGTTTGTTTGTTTTTAATTTGAAAGCAACAATGATTTACCTAGTGTCATAAAATGTAAAGGGAGCATTCAACCATTCCAGTGCTGAGCTATTGAACTTGTTCATACACAAATTATTAACTAAATTAAAAGCATCTGAAGTTCATGATATCAGTATATAGAAAAAAAAAATCCTATTTTAAAAAATGTTTTCAAAAATGTGATGGCCACTGTAGTTTGTGACTTTCACTAAGTCCCATCTTTTAGCTGCTTGTCTCTTTTTGTATGAGCTTGGATCATTTCTCTTTAAGGAAGGAACCAGTGGTTATTTCTGACCTCACTGATGTTGTAATAGCTCAGGTTTTTTTTATTAAGTTACTTTTGATCCATGGAGCTTTTTACTCACCCTTTAATATATTCTAGAAAACACTTACAAAACTGCACTGACAATGTTTTTATAACCACTTTTTCTTTTTCTTTTTTTTTTTTTTTTTTTTAAGAAAAGGTTTGGGGTTTTTTTAACCTGTGTTCTCCTATATTAAACACCAGCACAAATCACAGGTTTCAGGCCATTCTATAATCCTCTGATCAGCAACCAGATTGGTACTGGTGGAGGTCAATACTCTTTAAAAAGGACCTTGTAGCAGATGGTTCAACAAAGCTTCTGAATTCTGCTCATGATCAGGAATCATGATCCCAGACAATAACAAACCCTCCGTAATTATGGAAATTAAACAAGAAGCAAGATCCTGTGTGGTGGTTTTACCA
>VYZS01103929.1:0-30142 GCA_013400695.1 Neodrepanis coruscans
TTTGTGGGCAGCAGCTAAAATAAGATCTCCTGGACATGTTCTCATTTCTTACTGCTCTCATGCCTGGTTTGGTTTTTGGTTAGGTTTCTGGGGGGGTTGGGGTTTTTTTCTCCTTTTTTTTTTTTTTTCCTAGAGAAATATAACTCTAGACATGGTTGCAAAGGCCTAGAGAGGTCTCTGCGTTCACAGGTTTTTATATAGATTTACCTAAGTAGTTATAATATTTAGACCAGTTAAGTCAACACAACATGAAAGCTATGTTGATTTTTGTTTTCTTAATTTATTTCCATACTCTTCTAAATTTATTGTTAGACCTGCTGATACAGTGGATAATCTGGACTGCATTCATTTTTGTACTAGTTCAATTACTATAACTGGCTAAAGTGATTTGAGTTGAAGATGATGTGGGGTTGTGGTGGCAGAGCCATAGATGGCATTTGCTCAAATGCCCCTGTTGAACTGCAGAACAGACTTGTCTTACAAAAAGGCTGTGCTTTTGTGAGATAGTGGTGCCAGTAGGAATAATGCAGGGGAGCTTCCTGCTCCTCTCCTGTGACGTCTGTCCAAACCCATGTGCCGGGCTGCTCCCGACCTGCCAGGCTCTTCATGCCACAGCTTGCACCCATTCCCTCCCTCACTAAGGTTACAAGCCTATAGGCAAAGCTGCACCTCTTCTCCCATGACATTAATTAATATAAATAACTGCAAGGATCACTCTGAAAGTTTGGTTGTCTACCTGCCAAACCCTACTTAATTGGTATTCGTGGTGAATGTCAAACATAGCTCAAAGACATCACTCAGCAAGCCCTTCCTGCCCAGCTGATGGACTGTAATTAAACTACAACAAGCCACAAACTTCTGCATTAACTGTTCCCTGCCATTAAGGGAGAGGAAATTAAAGCAGGCAACTCCCTTCAAGAGGTAAGAGCAGGGATGATTGAAGGCATTTCATACTCTGTCAAGAATGGATAAACATGAAGTCTGATCTTTTTTTTTTTCCTTCTTCACATGTATTGCATTTGAAGAAGCAGAAAGGGCTATCTCAGCCCAGGGTAGGGTAATCTAGTAGTTAGGAGCTGTACAGGAATTTGGAAGAACTGGTTTCAATTTTTGACAGTTGATCGCTTGTATGTATAAATGTTTATTGCCTCTGGTCACCATCTGTAAAATGAGGCTAAAGCTTCCCAGTGGGACTGGGGATGAAGCTGTTCAGGCTGTGATGTACTGAAAAGCTTCGGATTGGTTTCAGTCCCTGAAAGGGGCTGTGTTTAATATGATAAGAATGTAACCTTCCATTCCTCAAAAGGCTTCTTGTGTTTCCTGGAATGAGAGAATTTAGTTGCTGTTTCATTGATTTGGAATCACAAAGAGGAAACATTTAACCTGTAGCATGGGCTGTGGCATCCACATAAGTGGTCCTTCTTTTACCTGAGAAGGAGAGAATAAACCAGATTTTTCTAGTTTAGAGCTGGGAATGACCAGGATCCGATGTGTACGCTGAGTCACTACAAAGTAGTCCAGTAATAATATACACTTATTTCCTTTGTTTATGCAACTTACCGAGATTCTAAAGATATTATAAATAAGGAGTATTTTATTAGTAAATATTACTTTTTCCTTGCAAAGAAAACCACCAATAAAGAAAAATTAAAGAAGGCTTGATAAGCTAAAATAAAAAGAAATCAGTGTACAAATAGATGATAAATCCATTTAAAACATTAAGAGCTTTAATGGCTAACTGTAAAAAGGGGGAAGTCCAACACTGTTAACTTTTCAATCTGACAAAAGCCACAGGCTAAAAAATTGTCTTGATCACTAACATGGTGAGTGAATTGCAGTTACAGAGGATGACAACTACAGAAGCAGTAATGCAAGAAAACATGCCTGCTGGAAAAACTGATGAAAAGTGAAAATGGTCAGCACAGCTGGAGGGAGAACGGGGCTCTACGAGCAGGTAAAAAAGAAAAAAAAAAAAAAAGTTACAAGTAAGAGTCAATTTGATTGCGGGGTTTTTTTGCCTGACAAAGCTGACCCAGAGTGAATTGGGTGGGTGCAGCTGCCCAGTTGGCTGGTTCCTGAACCCCTGGTCAGCCACTCTGTGGTCCACAACTGGCTCCTCCCATGCAAGGAAGTTCTTGTGTTAAGTGGAGTTATTGTAGTGGACAGGATGTATGAGAGAGGATGTAATTCACCATTGGGTATCTTTCCAAAACAGGGACAGGAAGAAGAAAAACAGAACAAAACAAACAAACAACAAAACTACAAAACATCAAACAAACAGAAAAATAAAAGTTCTTCTGTAATACCAGTTCTAGGCAGTTTGGGCTTTACTGTGACCAAAGTGTAACAGCTTGCTGTGTCAAAAGCTGACTGCGGCCCCTGCATCTAAGAAACACATAGAGCATATATATTTTATTTCATTTTTTGGCCATAGAGCTATTTCGGAACTGGAAATAACCTGTTAGGCTAGAGATGATATTCACATTAACGTCTTTAGAGAGAGATTACTTTGTGCTGAAGACCAGTTATATGCTGAATGTCAGTATTTGCACTAGCTTTACCTCTGGAACGAAAGCAAAACTGAAAGTAGCAGAGCAGGATAGAAGCACAGCTGGTAGTTCAATGCCTTAGTACACAAAAAACTAATGTTAGATTAAGTGCTGCTTAATTTAGAATAATTCTACTGTGTATTGTTAATCTGTTCATAATTTATGGGGTACTTTTTCCATTTACATGCTCCTTCACCACCGCAGGTGATATTCTCTGTCAGTTTTGCAGTGCCCATTATCTGGCACCTAAGGCATTTCATTAGCATTTAAACGAGACTTAAACGCCTGAGTTATTCTGAGATAGGCTGTATCTGCACGGCTAGCTGACTACTGCATTTAATTAATTTCCAGACTTCTTCCTTCCTTGTTAAGAGTGAAAAATGCAAGCTCTGTCTGAAGTCTGGTGGTCGTAGGAAGAACAGGCAGGGCACAGTTCTAGCTGCTCCTGAGGTTTCTTGTTCAACTTTCTATCTCCTATTTCACTATTCAGCTCTAATGAAAAGCTTCTTCTCAAAGAGGAAAATATTTGATAAGCAAGACTGGAGAGATCTTGAACTAATGAGCTGCGTGTATTTCTGTGCCCTGTTTCTGGAGGCAAGGGAAAACAGATTCATTTGTTACAAACTGATCACACTGCAAACAAGTGATGACAGACTTCAAGACGAGACTGGCGGTTTTGAACTGGGAGTGGCACCGTCCTGGGTGCAGTGGGTGGATATGATCCAGATTGCATGAGGAGTTGCCGTGGATGAAACCTGCTGCAACACCAACCAGCAGAAGTCTCTCTGCAAGTTCTTTGCTCAAGATGAGTTAATGTAACACTGCCTTGAGATGCTGAATGTGCAGATAGTTTGGGCAAGCTACTCCTCCCAAAGCTGAGAACTCAGAGTGGAAAAGGATGTTTTTCAGTAAAATGGCACAGTGCAAAATGAAGCATAGCCACAGGCTGCAGTGAGCTGTGAGCAGATTGCTACCCAAGCTGTCAGCACAGGGACACGGTGACTTTACAGATGTCACGTGAGTCACACTGGGGAGTGGGGTCCTGGAGCTTTTTCTTACTCCACTAAATAAAACAGCATAAGAGTGACTTAAGGTCCTTGTGACACAATGAAGATTCCCTGTGTTGGGGAATTTTTACCTCCATGAACTAAAATCATGTGAGAGAGTCTGTGCATGTAATGGGGATTTTCAGTTTTGCCTGATTAGAGTTACTTAATAGGAAAAGAGCAGACTAAAGATTTCCAAAAGCGTGGTTTGGCTGCAGTAGTGTGGGATGTAGATGTTTTTATTTTTGAGGTGCTGTTTGAGATGCATTTGTCCTAGTCACAGCAACTGAGAAGACACACAACTCAGTGGGTCAATGTTAAAATACCCTTGTTAAGGTTGATGTAACTGGGGCTCAGAGGACTGGATGAGTCCTGGTTTGCTGCACCCAGGCACCTAGGGCATGGGTCTCCTAACCCAGCATCACCTCCAGCCTGAAGACTCTCATTCGGAGTAGCCTGTAAGGGCAATGGGCGCAGCAGGGCCAAACTCAAGCTCAAAGCTGTCCAAAGCAAGCTACAGTGCTTTGAAGCCGGAAGGATGAAGCAGGGCCATCCATTATGAGGAACGTGTTATGTTGGCTGATGATAAATAAAAATTAAAAGTTTTCTTCTGTGCTCCTCTGCAGTAAATCCATGCTTGAAAGGGAACTGAAATTTTTTGAATGGTACTGTTAACTACATGCACGTTTCATTCTTGTAATGACTTCTAATGCACATGAAATATAGCAGGAACCTCAAGCCTCACCTTGCTGTGAGGTGCAGCCAAACACGACACCCAAAAGCTGTCACTTCATCTTCATTCTGTTCCTGCGTCCGGCAAAGCAGTGACAGCGGCGGCTGGCACTGGGCAAGCAGCATGCTCTCCCAGCCAGCCTGCCCTGCTTCCAGCTTCAGGATTGCCAAATGCAGTCTCCGCGTTAAATAAATAGTCGTATAACATAATGTGATCAAACATCACCTTTGAACCGGTTTCATCTCTTGCACACACTCCTATGGAGAGTCTGTGCTAGAAACCTTTCCTGCCCCCTTGCTGGCAGATCCCTTTTAATTTCTGAGCTTAATTTATCCGTGGCTACTCTGTACCTGTTTGTTCTTGTGCCAGCGTTTTGTGTTAGCTTGAACAGCTCTTCTGCCTCGCTGCTGTTCCCCGCTTTGATGTACTCAGGAGGAGAGGACATCCCCGTCAGCCCTAGCGTTACTCCTCATTAAACAAACTAAACTCTTTCTGTAAGGTCTGCCCTCGTCGCTTCTCTCCTCTTCGCCCGGCACAGCAGCTCCTTCCCTCGGGGCAGGAGCTGGAGCGGCACATGGTGACCACCCCTTCCCGCTCGTCCTTGCATTTCACAGGTGCGCCTTGAGCTACGTATGGGTAAAGCAAAGGGGACGAGAGCGAGTGTTCCTCTATTAAAAACAAAACAAAGTAAGACAAAACTGGGGTCCGCGAGTGAACGGCGCCTCTGAGCCTTTCGAGACCCTGCCCCGCTCCGCCACCCTGTCTTCTGTGTGCCGGGCAGGGCAAGGCAGAGCAGGGCCGGGCCGGGCCGGGCCGGGCCAGGGGAGGAGCAGCGGGAGACGGAAGTGAAAACAAGATCGGGAGGTTGGAGCGGCTGCCGCTCAGACGTGCCGCGGGTGCTTTCGCCTCTACGCGCTGTTGCCGCGCCGCCGGGTAAGTGCCGGGGGTGGCAAAAAACGGGGGAAAAAAGAGTAAAGGGGGAGGGGGAGGACGCAGGGGAAGGTTAGGTAGAAGGTCGTGGTTTTTAAAGTTTCACTTTTCGCTTTGTTTTTGTAAGAGAGGAGTGTCCGCCCGGGTGCCTGGGGCAGCGCCTCGGGAAGCCTGAGCTGCGGGACACCTGTGGGGCTCCCTGCCCTTGTGGCTTTGTGGAGCTGCCTCTGGAGTGCCTGACGCTGCGGCTGGGGGATCTCCTGGAACCCAGACCGAGAGCTCTGGGGGGATTGTCTGGTCCCTCCAACCTGTGGTAGCCCTGGGGCTCCTCGTCCTCTGGGGAGCCGCGTAAAGCGGATGCTGGGTAGTACGGGGGCTTGTGCTGGCGCTGCCCGTCAGCCCTTTCCCCGGCACAGCCTCCCCTCCCAGGGGAGCTGGAGATCCCCGCTGGCCACTGCTTCGCCCCTGCGGCTCCGTGCCTTGGTCGTCAATGGTGCAGCTGCCTGGGTTTTGGAATTCCCCCTTCCAGAAGTAGATTTACCGAGCGTTTGTTCATCTAGAGGAAAGTTGCACAATTTCACCTTTAGCTGGTTTGTTTGCACAATGGTCCCCACGTGAAGCGGAGTTGGTGGGTTGCAGTGTTTTCTCTCAGTGTTGCTCTAACATATATTAAGAAATTTGTTAAATAAAACTTTGAATGGATCTTCTTTTCTGATGTTTCTTCGTGTATCTGTAAGTCTAGAGATGCAGACGTCAGAATTAAGGGAGTGAGAAAGGAAAGATGAGTGATGCACGGTATGTCAGCGTGCAGTCTCTTCCTTCCTATTTCTGGTTGTCACAAATGAGAACAGTATCCTTTCCAAATATAATTTAATATTTTTTCGTAAGTCTGTAATGTGTAAGGTGTGTTTCCCGTTCTGTAGGTTGGTGCATGTTGAGGATTTTAAGGGTGGGTTGCATCAGTGACTCGGGTCAAAGCCGCTCCTTTGCTGGATACCAACGGGCAGGGTCAGGCTGGGAATGGCCTAGGTATCCAGGCACCTCTGATACAAGCTCTGAATTCTGCTTCCTAATATAAATCTTGTGCTGCTCGGTGCCAGCAGCCCTGCTCTGGTTACCTGAATAAAGTTCACCGTTTGATTTAGAAACGGGACTGAGCAGTGGATCTCTGCTGCTATTGGAGGTGTACCCAGAAACGTGTGTTATGGATGGCTTTCTTGGGGAGTGACATCCCTGCACTGGCGGGAGCTGTGTGACGCCCCTGGTCTAATGGTCCCTGAGGGTAGGGTGCGTTTGAAAATATCCACCGCCTTCAAAAACCTAACACAGCCCTCCCCCGTTCCTTCCCCCTTTCCCCGGCAGTGTATGATCGGCTAAAACCGGGCTTTGTGGAGTTTGATGGGGTTTGCAGCCAGCTTGCTGCTGCTTGACGAAAGGTCCACCTTAAATGTCCCTATATGAGTATGGAATCTGGCTGTGTCCCGGTGTAGTCTTACACCAGCCCGCCCTGGTGTGCTCCTGCCTGGCTTCAACTATACAAAAATAGACTGCGTCCACTACCTAAGATGTCATTGTAACATCGCTTATCTGAGGTGAAACTGAAGCCCTTATCTTTGACGCTGAACAGCGATTAACTACCTCGGTTGCCTTTTAAAGGTAGTTTGTTGCCGACGTTTATAGAGAGGGAGATGCTTGGGTTTTGCTTCCTCAGCATTGAGTTGTGGCTGTGAATATTTTGTTTTAGTTCACAGCTTTCATTTGGGGTGGGTTTAATATCTGTTTTGTCTGTGGCATTCTTCTACCACTATGAAGCTATGCTATAAAAATAAGAAGTCACAGGGATTTTATTTTCTTCTGATTAACATCAAAGTTGTGATGCTTTGACATTGTTGTGTTTATAAACAAGCTTTAAGCTGATGACATGGCAGCATATGATACTAATTTTGTTAGAAATGCCAGTAGTGCTAATGTCTTCCATACTTGGGTTTAAGGGTTCTATCAGTTCATGCTTCTCTCAATATTGATTTTTTTTAAAGGAGCTTTAATATTTGATTGTTCCCCCTCTCAGTGTTTTGTTAGTAAGAAGTAGTTGTCAAACCTTTTGGCGTCATGAGTTATCCAAGTCCCACGTCCATATTACCCATTCCCTAGTTACGTGTCTTCCTAAGCTATGGAGGAAAACGACATGTGAGGAATAAAAGCATAATAACAGACCTAATGTGGGGGTTTTGGCTGGTTTTTGGGGAGGAGAATACAACCAAAGAAAAAAGGCTTTCATAATGGCAGACAGTGCCTTTTGTTTTTATTATCATTAAATTAAAACTCTAATCCTCTTCTGCAGGCATCAGTTCTTCGTATTTGGTCCTTGAATACTAAGCATCATGAGCAACTACAGCGTGTCTTTGGTTGGGCCAGCTCCCTGGGGTTTCAGACTTCAAGGGGGCAAGGATTTCAATGTGCCTCTGTCTATCTCTCGAGTAAGTGCATTTGCTTTTTTTTCTGAGTGTGGGTATCTGTTATGCTGTGGCCAAGCTGCAACCTTCACATAAAGCCATTAATTACAGATATTTGGGCTTAACTTCCCCTCTGGCATGGGAGACTGTTGGGCGTTGGAGGAGGGCTTTGGGCTGGAAAAATAAGTCTTTATTGTATGAAGGATCCAAGAAAATGATCTTGAGAAGAACTTGTTCATTTGAAATGGTTGTTTTATCTGCATTTGTTTATGCAACAAACAAAAGAAACTACCCTTGAATTCCCTCTCCTGCTCTCATCTAGAAGACAGAGATGAAGTTGGAGGCTGACAGGAAATAAGCAATTTACTCTGCTGGGCTGAGCTATGCAGTTCAAATGGGGAGCAGTGGGAAAAAAATCATTTGTGTTACCCTTGTTTATTCAGCAGCTCTTAGCAGCTTGAGGGTCTTCTGGTGTCCATTATTACAAATCCTACTATTTGCCATAAAAAGGTATTTAAATGACAGTAGCTGTAAATAGCAGTTCATCAATATGTGCCTGAGTGAATATGCCAGTTTCTCATGAGTGTTTTATAGACTATGTGCTCTGAACTGGTATTTAAAGGATTTGAGGAACTAAGTCAAAACAAATATGATCCTTATACCCAGACACTGTCTAACTAGTTTCCTACTTTAAAACTGTGTTTTCAGGGAAGAGTTGTCTTTCAGTTGGGGTTGAGTTTCAAAGCCTTTCTCAGATGGCTGAAGTACTTTGCACATAAAATATAGGGACAAACTATGCAGTATTGGGTTTCTTGGATCATTGGAAATCTCTGGCTGAAGAAACTTGCTTCTGATGGCTCCTTTAAATTTGTTTAGCAGTGTGGCAGCATTTACATACAAGTGACACTTTCTCTCTCAGTAGCTCTCTTCTCCCTCCTACATATTCATGTAGTTTACTGACAAAGATGAATTATTTTTTACACCTGTTGGGACTGCAGAATTGATACTGCTCTGGTAGATGGAGAAGGTTTCTATTTGGGTTTATGCATCATGGTGATATTTTTAGCTAATCTTAACTAGCGATTCAAACTCTGCCAGTTCATTTGGACTTGGCTTATCCTGTCCACCTGTGGATTATGTTGAGGAAGTTAAAATACAGTTTGGCTTTGCAAAATTCTTTTTATGCAGCTAAAATAGACTGGAGAGCTGTAGAAGTGCCTCTGTACAGATGAGTACAGTTGATACCTGTGACAAAAAGGGATTGAGAAACAGTTTATTCCTGAATTCCAGGGACTTTCAAGCTAAACTGTAATTCAGTTTCTTGTTCAGTAGCTGGTTACTTATAGACTACTGAGAAATTTGAACTGGGGATGCAGATAGCACTTTTCTGATTTGATGGTAAAAGGGCCTTCATGACATGGATTTGCAAGAGCATAGGACCTCGTCTTCAGAGGGTCCTTGTGCATGATACTGACTAGCAGTTAAGGATCATAGGCAGTAAGCAATGCTAAACAACCAGTTCCAGGAAAGGATAATACTTTTTTTGTAGAGGCCTCTGATGTCCTGGAATCAAGGGTGCAGTCCTGCTGTAAGGAGGCTTCCCATCTAAAAGAGGAAACATATGTTGAAATTAGCCTAGACTACAACTTTAGTGCAGGAATCAAATACGCTGTTGCACAGAGTAGCCTGGGGCAATTGGCCTAAATAGCTACCTATAAAAGCCTCAATTATGGTATTCCCTAATGACAAATGTCAGTGCCCAGAAGAGCAGAACATAATTAAAGATGGAGACCAGTGTGGTTTTGGAACTTTAATTTGTGCATGGGTGGGGGAAGCACAATATCAAAATCACCTATTATACCTCGGCACTGCTCCTCAGCTGAGCATTTTCTTTCTACTCAGAGTATGCAAGTATTAGGCCATTAGACTGCCTGGTGCCTTTCTTCCTCCCCCTCCCCCTTCTTCGGATCAAAAAAGTGCTTTGTTCTGGTATGCCAGTCCAGCTTTGGTCCAATAGCTGGAAGAATTCAACACTGTGTTCCTGATATGCGAGAACAATGTGTACAAGTCTCACCCCTCAAGCCCTTCTTTTCCTGATGTAGCATAAATTCCTTCCTGTATCTGAAGGCTGCTAATTGAATTATTTTAGCAAAACAGTAATGAGACAGCAGAATTATGTTCGTTGGCAAAGAGGACTGTTTGGTTTTGTTTTGTGTTTAATTTGTCTTCTAGATGCTGAAGATGAATCTGGCTGGGCTGCTGAGGGCTAATTTCCTGCTTTAGTTTAGACTTTTTGAAATTAAGTTTAAATTAAGTATAGTTTATGAAGCACGGATAATACACTGGTTTCTAAAGCTGTTTGTCTGAAAAGTTAATCTCTTCCCTAATGATCTGAAAAAATTAAGATCTTGTGGTTCCTTGGAGAAAGGTTTTTGTGAGTCATTCAACTTTGTACAGGATACAGTTTAAATGGGCGTATTCCTTGTTGCGTCTGTAAGGTAAAACGAGCTTGTTTTGTGTTCTTCAGTTGCAGTTCTTACAGTTAGCTAAAGTGTAAGAGGCTAACAGTAGTGCAGGGGTAGCAGTAACATTTCGTTTTTCGGGAGCAGGTATATTGCAGACTAGTTGCAACACCATAACCGATAACAACAGTTAATGCAGGGCTATATCAGTGATTTACTGGAGCTCTCTGAGTGCTTTAAGCTTCTCTGTATACTTAAACAGCTGTACACATTTCATGGTAAGCAATACATATGATATTGGGGATATAGCCTTATAATTAGTGTATACTCAATATAAGTATATACTATATATATACGTAGTTACACATATACAATACATGTACAGTTAGTGTATATAATCAGTACAACATAAATGCAGGGTTAGGGTTATGTTGTTATGTGTAGCTGTATCTGGCTGGACTTACAAGGTGGCTTTTCTCAGTTCTCCCCCTTGCCTGGTGAAGGCACTTTTCTGAGCCCTGCAGGGTGCCATTGCACAGGTCAGGAATTCAACACTGGGAAGCTGATTAGGGGTGGGAGCACTGATGGGAGTGTGCTAAAGCAAATAAGAACAAATTGCTGAGATGCAAGGTTTATGATTTGGTAGCTGTAAAGTAGCTATTGTAGGAAATTATTAAGATTCAGTCTTTTTCCCCATTGGAAAAAAGCTAAATGTCTACCCATCTGTCTGTAATATATGTAGTGATGTGAAGTGTCATATGAATTAATGAATTGATTCTGAATCAACACAGATGACTTAAAATTCAGCTACTTAATAAGCATCTTCACTTCTGATTGGTAGATTTGGGAGGTATTGTCCCAACACTGAGTGTTGGCTTGGCTACACTGCAAGAATTACATCATGAATCCTCCTTGTTTCTTAATTATTCTCCATCAAAGTTTATTTCCAAATTTCAGGATGTTCTGATAAACAACAACTGGGTCAAAAAAAAAAAAAAAAAAAAAAAAAAAAAAAAAAAAAAAAAAAAAAAAAAAAAAAAGACTCTTGGTCATGATTGCCAATAATAATGGATTTGCTGATACCCATCTTGGATAAATCCTACTGACATGAGATATGTTCAGTTTGGGACTAACATTGGTTAGATTGCCTCCTAGATTTGTTTGCACAGGAGTTTAGACTCGTTCACTAGAAGAAACAAATAAGTGCAGTTTTGGAAATAAAGTACTGCATACATATCTGCTAGGTGGGATTCTTGGAAGTAGCTCTCGGGTGTGCTGAATATTGTATTTACAGAATATGGGGTTAGTGGTATCTACAACACGATCTATATTATTTAGGTACAAACTATCCACACTTCTTTGTAGTTTGAATTAACATTATATTTGCTTTAATTTTTTGGGAGTTAGTTAGTTCCCAATGCTTAATTAACATAACCAGAATAAACCTAGTACGCATGACTAGTGTTAGAATTGTCAAAACTGCTGTCCTCTGCAGATTGAGATAAATAGTGTTTGGTATTGATGAAGTATTTGTTATGTTGGGATGACCTGTGAGAGGTTTGGATATTTGTTCCAAATGTGTGCTTGACATATTTGTAGTTTATCAAAATTTTTGTGGTGTAGTCTCTAAATGGTGCTTCTCTCTGTTTTATGGCAATGTTTTCCACTAGAAACAAGGACATACTGAAATAAAGCTATAGTTTGAAGAGTAATGTAGCCTACGTGCAGTATACTCTCCCACCTAAAGCAAATACATAGGATTTTCCCTTGTATTTAAAAGTTACTTTTTTGTTGAATCTTGGTGGCAACTCTAGCTGTTGTCCTTAGAAGATGTTTTTCTATTTGTCCTTCTTCTGCTGTAGGAATTAAATGGAATACAGTCCTGTTGAAATGCTTGACCCGATTGACAGCTTCATTTCCTTGTGCAACTTATTTCAATGTGTTTCCCCCACCATCAGCCTTTTTCTGTTTCACTTTGCCTCTTTGAAAAAACCCAAACCAAACAAACACCACTCCCCTCTTAGAAATAACCCCTTATTTTTGCATGTTGTCGATTTTTATTATTTCAGCTGTTTCAAGTATTTTCTGTATTGAGTTGCAAGCTTGTAGATGATAGAAGACTCATTATGTAAATCTGTCAGCAAGCAGTACACCCATGAAGTAGGTGGAAGAGCAGCCCACCCTGGGATGAAGTAGGAATGCAGTTACAGCACATCAGCTGCTCAATATTCATCCTGTGTGAGCATGCTGACATTTTTTGTGCTGTATCTGGAGGTCATTATCAGAGGAGTTGTCTCCTCTGTTTTCTCTCTTGCACATACATGTTTACCCAGCAAGTTGTCCACGTGGATAGAGCATCTCTGGTTGATTGAGCACTATTCAGGACTTTGGCCCTTGGCTTTCTTAATATTTGGAAGCAAGGTTTTAAAGTCATTTATGTTTGTGAAAATAGCGAGAAGGGAATAAAGGAAAATGATGCTTTGAATGGACCTAGAGCGTGTCAGCTTTGGTTGTCTGGAGTCTGGCTTAGCCTTTCGCCCTTGTGTTTGTGTGAATTATGTCATTTCCAGTGAAGTCAAGTTTTGTGTAAGTATTGTGTAATATTGTAGTGGGAGTCTGGGGAAATTGTCTTTCAAGAAGGCATGCGAAATAGGAGAGAAACACTGGAACAACTGCTTGCCTGGCAGGTGATGATTGTGTCAGTAACTTTATGCTTCATCCCGGAAGCTCCCAGTATCTGCTGGCATTGCTGTGCTGATTTGGTTTGTTACAGAGTTGTGATGGTTTGCACAAAATAGAGCTGAAGATGTGTTCCACTACTGCAGCTGGGGTGGATTGAGAACTGGCTGCATGGCAGAGCTCAGAGGGTTGTGATCAGTGGTGCATTGTCTAGTTAGAGTAGCTAGCAGTGTTCTCTAGGGGTCAGTACTGTGTCCAGTCCTGTTAAACTTACTCATCAGTGACCTGGATGAAAGGACAGAGTGTGCCCTCAACAGGTTTGCTGGTGATACAGAACTGGGAAGACTGGTGAATACCCCAGAGTGTTGTGCTGCCATTCAGCAAGACCTGGACAGGCTGGAGAGGTGGGCAGAGAGGAACCTAATGAAGTTCAACAAAGATGAATGCAGGGTCCTACACCTGGAGAAGAATAACCCCCTGTATCAGAATAGGCAGGGACCAACCTGCTGGATAGCAGCTCCGGGGGTCCTTGTGGACAACAAACTCTCCATGAGACAGCAGTGTGCCCTTGTGGCCAGGAAGGTCAGTGGTATCCTGGCCTGCATTAGAAAGAGTGAAATGATCCTGCTCCTCTACTCAGCCTTGATGAGGCTGCATCTGGAGTACTGTGTCCATTTCTGGGCTCTTCAGTTCAAGAAAGACAAGGAACTACTAGAAAGAGTCCAATGGAGAGCTGTGAAGATGAGTAGGGGACTCTCATTTAAGAGAGAAATCTGAGAGAGTTGGGTCTGTTCAGCCTGGAGAAGGCATATCTTAAGGACAGGTGTCAAGAGGAGAGGGCCAGACTCTTTTCAGATGTGCCAAGGACAAGGGACAGCAGGCACAAACTGAAACACAGGAAGGTCCATCAGAATGTGAGAAAAAACTTCTTTACTTCAAGGGTGATAGAGTGCTTGAACAGGCTGCCAAGAGAAGTTGTGGAGTCTCCTTCTCTGGAAATACGCAAACCCACCTGGACACAATCCTGTGCTACCTGTTGTAGGTGAACCTGCTTTAGCAGTAGGGTTAAACTCAGTGGTGTCCCAACATCCCTTCTAACCCCAACCCTTCTGTTGTTCTGTAACTTCCTGGCACAGAGTCGGAGATGCTGTCAGATGACAGAGCACTTACCAATGATGCTGCTCTATTTTACTGGAGCTATCAATGCTTATGAAACAAGTGGGATTTGCCAAGACACCAGGAAAGAAACGTTAGTCTATTCTGTTTACAAGATGTGGTTTACTGGAAAATACATTGAGAATGACAAATGAGCCACGAATGCCAAGGTCTGTATCCTCTCTGCACCAAATCCTGAAGGAGCAGAGGGGTTTTTTTGATAGTTAAAAAGCTCCCAGCTGCACAAGTGGTTTAATGTGAGCAAGTGTTCTAAAAGTTGTAAGAGTGCTAGTTAGTGCTTCAGAGTTTGCAAGCAGGAGTCTCCTTTAGAGAGCTCCATGGTTTAACTTGAAGGTGGAAAGAGATCAGTTGGTATGGATGTAATTTCCCAATTGCCTCTTTTCCCATCCCTGTTTAACCTCTTTGTGCTTAAGATTTGGAAAAGGGCTGTTTACCCATACCATTTGTTTTCCTTCCTTTGCCTATTCTGCTATACAGTTTAAAGCAAGACAGGCCAGCACTGGAGAGGGCTTTGGAAGAAGGGAGGGAGGGCTTGAGGAAGAAGAGGCGTAAGAAAAGTGTATCTCATCTGTTCCTGACCTTATTTGTGAGACAGCCTCCTCAGACTGAGTAGGGAGCTAACTTTTAAAAAATAGTTCCTCTACTGATGTCATTCCTCCAAAACCGAAGCTTGGCTGTAATGGGAGCAAAAGGAACCAAAGAGCTTGTAGCTGAGGAATATCTGATGTGATGTGTGAGCACATTCTTTTTACATTAAAAAATGCTGGTTCCTCTTTTTCCCTTTATAAGTGACAGTTTAGTTACAGTATGAGGAGTACAAGCTAAATATTTCATGATGGAAAAACTCAAGTATTTGTTTGCAGTGTCCACTTCTCAGACAGATGTAGTGAAAAAATAAACTCTGATTAGATGTTCAGAGCAGATGCAAAATTGGCAGTCCTTCCAGAGGCCAAAAGGCAGGACCGTTTATTGAATAGTAACTGAAAAGAAGTTAGGCATGTTTTCTTTGCAAGTATCTGGCCCTGGAGGCCTGACAGCTTCTGTCGACTTCCCCACCATTTAGAGATGCTATTTTTAGTGTAACTGTTTTTCTCATTATTCATTGGCCGATGGCTATCAAAAGGCATTGTGAGAAGAGACATGGTGTTGAAAGGTTTGTTTGTTTGGCTTTGGTATGAAGCCAGGAGATAACATTGTTGCCTTTTTTTTTTTTTCTTTTCATTTGTTTTGACTTTTTAAGAATGGATTTCGTATGTTGTCAATATAAGGGAAAGTATGAGAAAAAACTGTCTCACAAATGCTTAAAGCAGTGGAAATGTGGGAAAGGTGATACTCCTTCTGCCAGTGGTCATAAAGAATGAAAATTGAGGCTAAGGTTTTATTGAACAAATATGAGGAATAGAATCATTTAGGTTGAAAAAATCCTATAAGATCATGAAGTCCAACTGTTAAGCCAGCACTGCCAAGTCCACCACTAAACCATGTCCCTAAGTGCCACCCACATCTACACATTCTAAATATCTTCAGGAATGGTGACTCAACCACTTTCCTGGGCAGCCTTTTTCAGTGCTTGAAACACCTTTGGTGCGGGAATTTTTCCTAGTATCCACTGTTAATCTCTTTTAGCACAACTTGAGGCTGCCTTCTTGTCTTATAGCTTTTTTGTTGGGAGAAAAAGCTGACCCTTATCTTACTACAGCTTCCTTTCAGGTAGCTATAGAGAGGAAAAAAGGTCTTCCTGAGCCTCCTTTTCTCCAGGCTAAACAACCCCAGCTCCCTCAGCCACTCCTCGTAAGATTTGTACTGCAATCCCTTCACTGGCTCCATTGTCCTTCTCTAGACACACTTCAGTGCCTCAATGTTCTTCTTTTATTGAGAGGCTCAAAACTGAACACAGGATTGAAGGTGTGGCTTCACCAATAATCAGTATGGTGGGGGCAATCCTTTCCCTAATCCTAGTGGCCATGCTGTATTTGAAACAAGCCAGGATGCCATTCACCTTCTTGGCCACCTGGGCACACTGCTGTTTGTTGACCAGCACCCCCAGGTCCTTTTCTCTGGGCAGCTGTCCAGCCACTCTGTCCCTAGCCTGTAGTGCTGCATGGGGTGGTTGTGGCCCAAGTGCAGGACTCGACACTTGGCATTGTTGAACCTCATACAGTTTACCTCAGCCCATTGTTCCATTGAGTAAGTTTACTTCTAGAGGTGGCTGTTACAAGAATAGAGACAGAAGGAACAGAGGCCACTGCTAAAGCCAGTGTTACATGAGTCTTTGAATGACTCAAGTCCTCAGGGCAGTAACAATAGTGAAAATACAACAGGAGTACCTCTTCAGATTCCCTTACTATGCAAGTTCTCCAGGCTGAATTTGCAAAGAGAGGTGCTATCTTAGAAGAGTTGACCTGAGTTCAGTCCCTCTTTTGCCATTTGTCTGCTTCATTCATCACTCACCTTTCAACACTGTCAGTTAATGGGATGGCGTCCCACACACAGTAGGTTTTCATCTTTTGTCACTCTAAGGCAACAGTGTAGTTTCCTTAGTCTCTTGGGTATACTGTCCCAAGGTGGGTAGCAGGGGGACAAAGTAGCATGCTACAAGTTGATGGCTGTATCATGATGCACAGCCTCAAAACAGATCAGTAAGTGCTGCACCAGTGGAATAAACTATACCTTACAGAGACTTGCAGGCCAAAAAATTTCAAGTAGAATAGTCCATAATATTTTTCCACTATGGATTAGTGTTATAGTTTCTTTCTCATTCTAAATTATTCTTTCAATGGAAACTTCAGCTTAAACAGTTAAGCTTTGTAAAGATGAAAGCAAGAGATAGCTGAAGTATTTGAATACGTGAACTCTTGTAACTGCTGTCAGCTGTGCTTGTAGCAAAGCCCTAAAGTAAAATGTAATGCCCTCTGTGGAGTCCTATAGACTAAAAAAATGGATCTTGCCAGGTCTCTAGTAGTCATGTTGGAAAGGTCAAATGGTTTGCATATTAACTGGATATGAAAGAAGTTTGACTTACTCTGGTCTATATTAAGGAATGACCTAACACAGTATCTAGTTTTTTCCCCAACAAGTACTAGAACAATATGAGTACTACCATGGGAAGGCAGCAGAAACTTTTATTTTGTGTTAATTGTTTCATAGTTCTTTTGAAGGCTTGGCTAGTGATTTAGATAGTAAGCCTGGATTAATGTAGATGATATCATTTTAAGGAGGGTTAAACTGTTTGTTAAGCTTTTATATTTATGAATGTCATTGGATCATCTTTATTTGGGTTCTTCTTAGACCCTAAATTTATTTAGCCTGTGGAGAAAATTATTGAAATGTCTCTTTGAAATGTGATAGCAATAGCATTTGAGATTTTTAAAAGGGAACTCTGTAGAGCAAAGAAAAAATACTGTAAATATTAAAAATGCATCTTAAAGATGTGTTTTTGTTATTAAAGAAGAGTATTTAACGTTGGTGGTAGCTTTAGCTATAGAAGATTTTGTTTAGTACCCTTAAAAAAAAAAAGGCAGTTTTGCTGTGCAAATGCTCCCTCATACAGGCAAAGCAGCTCAATCCCTTATAGTTTATAGTGCATCTGCTATTTAATGCAAGTCTTATTTGTGACAAGCCAGGTGTAGTTCTGAGGCCAGTGCTGAGGTGAAACTTCTTCTTTCCTGTGAAGTAAGAGATCAAAATTGTTGAGGGATGTGTGATTTGTTTTTTGGTGGTTTTTCTGGTTTTGGTTTGGTTTTTTTTATGGTGGAGAGTATAAGTCTCCTTTGCCAGTGATTTCTGCCTTTTCTCTTTGTGTTTCTAGATGTAGCATTGCATTGTAAAAGACACGGAGTTGTAGATAAATGGGATTGCTTGTGTATCTCTGCAATACCTTCTGCACTGTTGATGCATTTAAAAGGAGAGACAAAAAGTAAACAAAAAAACAGTGGAGATCTACAAGCCAGAGAGCTTGTGGAACTTGGGTTGGACTTGCTTTTATCAGACCTGTAGGGAAATGGAAGGCTTGTAGAGATTTAAACAGTGGTAATTACTGGCTGAAGAAGATTATCAAAAGAAAACCTATGCTTGTATCTGCATGATGGAGCTTAAAGCCAACTCAGATGGAACTCTCTGCCCTGAGCAGGGATGTAGGTGGAACTGGTGCAGCGGAGGCTCACTCGGGCCGACAGGCTTGGCCGTGGGAGCTGAGGCTGCTGGCACAACAGTGGGGGCAGATACCTGGGGACAGTACAGGCTGGAAGTAGTGAAGCCAGACTTGCTAGGGCATGTCTGTCAGCATACTAAGCTGTGAAAACTGCCACTGAAGGCTCAGTAAATTGCAGCTTTTGTCAGCTACGGATACAGTCTATTCTCTCCACTTTTCAGCTGTTATATTTTGACAACTGGGTGACAAAAGTCATTGCAGCCCAGTTTTACATGAAACTTCTTTAAGGGCATATTCAATTTGTAAATTAAATTAGTTTGGTATTGTGCAGATCAGGTGTAACCCAAGCCTTGCCACTGCAAAAATGCTTGAGCAAAAGTGTTATTTCAGGCATACAAGTTACTTCCAAAAGATGACTCTTGCCAAAGGCTCAGCCTGTGTTGATTTACATTACTGCTCATACCCTGCAGTTTTCAGTCTTCATACTGCTACCAGAAGGAAAGAATCATTGACTTGTTTGGAGGATACAACTGACCTTTCCTAGACAACTTTCTACTTTTCTTTGGAAGATGCATTAGCCAGTAATTGATAACCGTAAGAGAACTGACTACCAGAGATGTTTGTATGTCATCCTGAGAGCTCATATAGAAATAGACCTTTGACTGGCCAGTCAGTCTTCACCACTAAAATGGTAGGCCAACATCAAGTGATGTAGTTATATTTGGGGATAAGGAGTCTTTGCATATTAGGTATGTGGTGGCTTCAATACTCTTGCTATCCCCCCCCCTCTCTCTTTGCAGCATGCAATTACTGCACTCTTAAGCTACAGATTAGTACCTCAGAGCAGGTCTTTTTTTTTTTAATCTTTGTAAAACTGTTGCTCTTGAACCACTGAGTAAAATAATTGGGCTTATGAACAAAATATAGATGAACAGGATTTTTTGATTGAAAAAAAATTTGTATATCTGTCTAGAAATGCAATTCACTTTCAATGTGAAAACCAAAAGATGGTTTCCTTGAGGTGTGCACTTAAAACTTGGAGGCTTGAATTCTTGCAATATCTATGTATCACCATCCCTCTTATGTCAGAGGCAATGTGATACTCTCTGGCCAGTTGAATAGCTCCTCTGTGGGAGTATTTTCTTCTACTGACACATCTACACTTGACTTTAAAATGCAGAAACTGCTGATTGTTAAAACTTCAAATTACATTAATTTGTTTTGATACCTGGCCTGATGAAAACTGCAGCTGTTGCAGTTGACAGCCCAGATCATTTTATAACTCTGTCCTGGATGGTGTGGGATGAAATAACTGCAAATTGCTCACAGGAAACTGATTACAGCAGTCAAAGGAAAGATTTAGGGCAAATCAGCTGGTGTTGACTCTTTACTTTGTAACCTCCTACTGTTGTAGAAGGCTAAGCTGCTGGGGTGTTCTCCTGCTTCATCCTTGTAAATGCAAGGCACGCTTTTGGCAGAGTGATGGAGACATATGGATGTAAGTACACAATTTTGGATGCTGTAGCCATTGACGTCAACTGGTTCCTGACCTCATCAACAGGATGGAGTGCCTCCAGTGCTTCTGGTGACTCTGAATGCCTTCTCTGTCACAACTCTGTACTTTTTTGTTTGAATGCATATCCTAATCTATGTCTGTTTGATTAACTCAGTAATTCTCCCATTCCTGCTTTATGACTTCTTTTGCTCTCTTTAGTGAGGAACATATTCCCGGGGTACAAAATAAGGTTTTGTAGAGGTTTTCCTGTCCTGCTTTGCACTGATGAGGATTACCTAGTATAAGTTGGCCCCTATCCTGCAGAGTGGACTCATTCCCTTGAAGAAGACTGTAGTATGACTTGGAAGGAGGGGAATTCCTTCACAAGATGGAATTTCTCATGAAGGAAAATATTATTCATAATGGGGGGATAAACATAAGCATTGTAGAATGGGTAACTGCTGTGCTTCAGGAGTAGCAAATGCTTGAGCATGGAAATAGTTTACACTAGAATGCAATGACTTTTATGTAATATTAGTTTCAATTTTAGTGCTTAACAATGGACATACCCATTAGGAAATACCTCACTTTGGCATTTAAGATGGCTAATCACTCAGATTGAATCAGAGTTGGTTTTCTAGTGCCATTTTCGTGAGTTTCTGCTAAATAGATTTGAGTCCTTCCATTTGTTGCCTGTTTTTCCTTTAGCAGAAAGGGAAAGGTAGTTTTACAAGAACACTGTTTGTACTACCTTCAAGTTTTGCCCTTGCTTTTCATAGCCTGAGGACTTTTGTCTTACTGCTGAAATAAGTCTAGCAGGAGTTTTTGCTGTTAGTTATTATTTAAGAGAAGTGCAGTTCAGCAGCCATTATTTGTGGCATTAACAAGGTTTAGGATTCAAAAAAGACTATGATGGGATAGGAATAAGAACTAGTTATCGAAAAAAATCCCAAACTAAAAAAAACTTAAAAAAATGTATTGAATATATAGTATGTTTTTCAGAGAGCTCCAAGTGACACATGATAAGAGCTTTGGATTCTCTATAGCAGATGGTATAAGTAGTTACAGGGATAGCTTGCCTCTATTTTGAATTGCATTAGTACTGCATTGTAAGTCTGGAACCATACTTTTTCTTCCTGTTTTTCCTTACTGTGCCAGTCCTTGCCAGTGTGTAGTATGTCCTGGGTATATTGTGCCCAGCACAGTTCTGCTTAATTGGAAAAGCGGGGCTGTATGGCAGTTTTGGTTTTATTGGTAAAGTTGCAGGAAATGCTTTGGCATCAAGAAACAAACTATTCTTTTATGCTCTTTTATGAGCAATTTTGTACTTGTCTATATGCTTCTTCAGGAATCCATTGTCAGCAGCACAGGCATGCTTTGGGTTTCCAGCCCAACAGGCACTGCTGGCTTCTTCAGGGGAAATTCTGTAGCTGGCATTGCATTTGAGGTGGCAAAATGGGTCTAGATGGCTTCTGGCTTTCAGTCTCCTGACAGATGCCTGATCACCCTGGGCATGTAAACTCCACTACATATTTCAGTTTCTTGCTGTCCTGTGTGGGGCTGTCTTTCAGAGCCTATCAGAAGTTCTGTGCTGCTCTCCGAGGTTCATGGCAATGCTAGCTGCTTTTTTTCCCTCGGCCACCTCAGGCCATTCCTATCCATGAGAGCTAAGAAGGTTTCATTTAGGTTTCATTTGCCCATGGGGCTGTTACACTGTGATAGGGTTAAACTTTGTAAAGAAGTTAACCCTAACCCTAACCCAACTCTTATCTGGTTTATCTATGTTCAGCAATAAATGGAGTCTAAAAACAAAGTATTGGTTAAAAATCATGCAAAANTATGAAGTTTTCATTTCGGTTGCATTTGCCCCTGTGGCAGTGAGATAGTGTTAGGGTTAAAATTTATAATAACCCTAACCCTAACCCAACTCTTATCTGGTTTATCTATGTTCAGCAATAAATGGAGTCTAAAAACAAAGTATTGGTTAAAAATCATGCAAAAGATAACTGCTTTGGCAGTCCTCTCATTCCTTTTCTTCACACTGGGGAGAAGAGTAAAGGTTGAGTTGTTGCTGAAAGGCTTGAACTGAAATGGAGCCAAAACCTAAGTAAGCAGAGGGGCCACACTGTAGCACAACAGAGCTGAGTTTGTTTTGCCAATCTTCCCATAAGGAGGAGGAAGTGCTTTGAGATCTGCACCAGTAATCCCAGCTGGATGTTGCTGTCTTCAACCTCTTTTTTTGTCTTCCTGCATGATGGAGTGATATTTCTAAAGCAGGCCTTCCAAGATGGCTTCAATCAAGATTATAGTGAATTCAGAGTTATTCTTGCTGTTCTTGAGTGTTGCAGTACCTGTGAACTTTTGGCACAGAAGTGTCGTGGGGGTTTGCTTTTAAGCTCCCAGTCCTTTGTGTTGATGTGCTTGTATCAAATTGTGAATTCAGTTTAAATCACCAAAATAATCCTTCAGTGTTGCATTGAATACTCAGGAAAAGTAAGCTGGAAAACCCAGCAAAACCTCAGAGTGTATCTTGGCCTTAAAATTGTGAGATTAAAAAACACTCCTTATTTCTAGGGCCTGACTCATAGTTTTTGAATGTGTGAGGGTGGCAGCGATAGCTGGTCAAGTAGCATTGTAAATATTTCAGGACTTTAGGGTGCAGAGCTGTGCCAAATATTTTTCTTGTGTTTGGTTTTTTTTCCTAATTCCCGAAACAAATTTTTGCAGATCTCTTATAATCTGAATTGTGTGTGTAATTAAACAGACAATGTGTCAAATCTGCAAGTGTCTGAAAATGGTGCACTGAATCCAAGTATTTAAATCAATTACATAGTGAACAAAGTGTTGTTGACTGTCTAAGAGCTCTTCTGTTGGGACATGGTATATGCAGTTTCATGTATATGTGGCAGAGGAAAGTGAGTTACAGAGCAGCTGGCTTGCTAGAGATCTTCAGAAATAAACAGTATATGGCATATGTGGTAGAATTTAAATGTGTTGGGAAAATTAATAGGGCTAAGTGGCTGACGAATAATGGTGTCTCCAGCTTCTGGTGGCAGTGTAGGCAAAGCAAAAAAGGTGGTGATGGCTGTGTGTGGAATAATTGAATAATTCTTCCTGCCTGCCAAGAAGCCCCTGGTGCCCTGAAACTCATTCAGCCAGATCATAAATGAATTATTCTCTCAGAGATTGCACACTGGGGGAAGTATATTTCTATTAGGTTTTGTGAGGCATTGCAAGTTGCAGCAGGCCCAGAACATTAAAGGATGGAGGATGCTTTCAGTGGAAGTGTGTGAGAATTTCCTGCTCAGGACTTCGTCAAACACTGGGATGTGGAGTGCTGCAGGCGAGGAGCCAGCTTGTCACCCACCATGCCAGGGGGTCACCTCTGGCACAGTGTGGAGGAATGGGTGGCTAGGAGCAATGGCATTGTGAATTTATCAGATGTGACTTGCAGAAATACTTAGCAATGTCTCTCCATGCTTTAAAATCAGAACTGAAATGCTAATTTGATTTCTCCAATTACTAAACGTGCAGATGTGAACAAGCTGCCCCGTGACCTGTTCAGTGCAGTAGTGAAATAATGAGGTTGAGAGCAGTGTATGGAAAGCAGTGGATGGTGGATCTCTTCTGCCTGCAGTATATCCAGGTGAAAAAGGCGGAGGATGAATAGATACATGTATTTCTGTAATTTGTCCATCATGAGTGTGCTGAATCCAAACTGTGATCTGTAGAGTAGGCCCTCTAATGAAGAAATTTTTGAGCTTCCTTTGTTTTTCAAGAATTCACAGAATCACAGAGTGGGTCAGGTTGGAAAGGACCACAGTAGGTCATCTGATCAAACCTCCCTGCTCAAACAGGGTCATTCTAGAGCACATTCCTCAGGATTGCATCCAGATGGTTCTTGAATATCTACAGTGAGGGAGATTCCACAACCTCTCTGGGCAATCTGTTCCTGTGTACGGCCACCCGTAATAGGATAGAAGTTCTTCTTCATATTCAGGTTGAGCTTGCTGTACATCAGTTTCTGCCCATTGCCTCTTGTCCTATTGGTTGGCACCACCGGGAAAAGCCTGGCTTCGTCTTCTTGGCACTCGCCCTTTGGATACTTGTATACATTGAAGAGTATCCCCTCTCCTGGACCAATTCCACTGGTTTCTTCTGTTTAGGGGGAGACAAATCTTTAGATAGTGAAAAGTATGTATTACTTCACAAATCTTCTTTGCTTGTTGTGTTTGCTGCTGTTCTAACATGTATATGTCATGTGTGGGAAGTCCTTGGGAGGGTATGGCATGGTAGTCAGGATTCTGAGGAAATGCTGGAATAACTAGATATAATAGTAACCTGAACTTCCCTTGAAGATGTGTAGGAAATATATTGCTTGATTTATAAATTTGTGGTATTTTTAAAAGACACTAAAACATAAAGATGCTGGAAGTAGGTGCGAAAATATGTGTCTGGGCTGCACCAGTCATTGTAAACTGTAGGGGATCATGATGTGTGTAAACTCTTAACTTCTCTTTTTGCAGAAGAGAAAGAATAGTGCCTGGGATATATATACCTTCCGTCTCCTTATGCTTTTGTTTAAAATGAGTAACTGAGAGCAGAATGTAACAAATGTGTAAGCACAGTACTACACAGTTATCACAGGGATATAATTTTGTTTGGCCATCTGCATGTCTAACTCATTTACTTTAAAATTATTTCAGTGCAGGAGAGGGCTCTAGTTAAACTAGCTTTTGGATTTTTAACTAAAACATTGTGGGAAAAGATTGAATTAATATGCTCCCCTTAAAAGAGACTCTAACCTTGATATCTTTTAACTTGGTTAAGTCTTGGTATACAGGAATATGACAGCTGGCATGATGCCTCCTTTTTGAATTGTGCTATTTAGCATTTCTGGCAGCTGGATATGTGTGGAAGGCTGTATAGTGACAAATCCCTTTCTCATACCTTTTGTAATATGTTTTTCATCAGATGGAAAAATGTTAATACCCCCTGAAGTTTCCTTCTTTGGCTCACCCAGACAGTAATTTATTTGAGCATTTCCTGTATGTTGTCTCTGAGTAGGGAGCTCATGTGTTCTGTTTCTGCTGTGCTGCAGATCTCCACTACCGTGCTACCTTGTCCCCAGGCTTCTTGGGATGCTTTCTGGGACACTCCAGACTGGCATACTGCAGCAAGTTTGGACTGTGCAAACTTGTTGGAAGAGAGTTTATTCAAATGTGAAGTGAAACTTGGAAAAAACTCATAGAATTATAAGATGGGTTGTGTTGGAAGGGACCTTAAAGATAATCTCGTTCCATGCCCCTCCCATGGGCAAGGACACCTTTCATTAGACTAGATTACTCGGAGCTCCATCCAAACTGGTCTTGAATACTTCCAGGGATGTGACACCCCCGACTTCTCTGGACAACGTGTTCCAGTGTCTCACCACTGTCACAGTGAAGAACGTCTTCCTAATATTTAATCTAAACCTACCTTCTTTAATTTTAAATACTTTACTTTGTGTATTTTTTGCAATAACTGTTGATGTTCCCTGTATATCTGAGCAGAATTTCATAAATTTTCTGGTCAAATAGAAGTCTGCCTACAAAGAGTTACTGCTTAGAAGAGAAAAGCTTAGAAAATCCTGTTTCTTCCACATGTTAAAATGTATTTTGATATAAGTAAATGAATATTTTCATAAGTGGTGAATAGAACCTTGGTTTTCAAGAGAATTTTCCTTGCTTTTGTTAATGTGTTTTGGCTCTGGAAACCTAGAGATAAATGAAGAATATGGCATAGAGCTGATATGTCTGTTGAGTGAATATTTTATGTTTCTTCAGGGCACACGAGAAATTGTGTTGCTTGTGAGCAAATAACCTGATTCCAATCAACACTCTCCATTGTACTTTAATATCTAAGCAGATGCTGAATTTTTAACACTTGAACTTGCAGGTATTGGGATTTATATGCGTGGTCTGGAGGGGTCACCTTCTGTAAGCCATCATGAGAATGATTTTACCATTTACTACTTTTCTTCTCCACTTTTTTTTTCTTTTTTCCTTTATAGCAAAGCTAAAATGAGAAGGTAGTATTTTCCTTGCAAATGTGCTTTCCTGTCCCACTTCGCTGCTAGTTTTGAATGCTGCTGAAACTAATTTGTTTCTCTTCTCCAGTTCTTCTGACTTGGAATTCTCCTCAGACTTCCAATATTTTTACCTCAGGAAAAAAATTAGCTTATTTGAACCAGGCTACAAAAAACATCTAAAAATAATACAAAGGCCAACAACAGTCACACTCATGAGGGGAGATTGAGCTGATGTCTTTCAATGAGCTCTTCCTCAGCAGTTCACTGAAAAATATACTTTGGTGCTCCTTAGAAAATATTTTGTGTTATTAATGAACTTTGAAACTTGATTTAGGATGCTATTTTCTTTTGTCAAGAATGTCTTGAAGTTCTTGAAAAGCCAATTTGTAAGTTACTGCAAGGATTAAACAGAGTCATGTTGACATAAGTAGGCCTTTATGTTTATTAGGTTTTAGTGTAGACATAAAAAATGTGTATGTGCATGTCTCTCTGCATGTTTTATTTTAGTGCTGCAGAATGATGAGGCGAGAGATGTTGCAACACTAAGTTTTTTGTTCAAAGTACAATCTGACCTGCTGCCAGCAGGCACTGGAAAGCGTCATGCAAAGCCAAGCTTTTTATTGATGCATACCAGCCCCGAAACAAAGCTGGTAACAAATACCTTCAGGGTTCATGCCTTTAAACATTTTTCAGCACAGCCCTATTACCAAAATTTTCAGTAGCAGTATATATTTATATATTTTAGCTGAGCAGTGCTGTTTGGGTTGGGGTAGAATCGGTCTCTACAAGCACCTACCACAACTCTTGATCCAGGATTGGAAACTTGCTGCAAAAAAAAGCAATATCTGCCCTGGCACCTTCTGGGGAAGGTGTGGCTCAGGCTGTGTCCTGTAGAGCAACTTCATACATGCTGGGGTTTGCTGTGGCCTGACCTTTCTACCTGGCAGCACTGCAAAAAAAGCGGTGATTGCTCAACTCCTCTTGAATTTGCAGTGAAAACCAACCTGGTTTGTATGTTTTGTATGTTGTATGTTTTGTATGTTTTCAAGCCCCATCCCTTACTGAGGTCTCAAACAAGGAGGGATGAATTTCACTGTCAGATAACACAAGTGAGTGGCAAAAATCTCCTATTCTTTTCTCCTCTTGGCTTTTACATTCCATGTAGTGTATAAAGCACAGTGTTTGTTACCTACCTTCTGAAGCAGCAGTGGTATGCAGTTTCAGTGCTTTGTTCTGTTTTTATGTTGCTCTTTAACGTGAAGTATGTGTGCAGGTAATGCCATTGCTATGGTACAGCCTGACCCTCGTCCTGACTGCCCTGGGTTTCTGTGCGTCACGCCACATTTGTGCTGCTGGTGTGGGTGTCTCAGCCCTCTGGGCACAGCACTGACACTCTCCTTGCCCTGCCTCTTCTGACCTCTTGCATTTTCTTGTATTGCTGGCTGAGGCTGGCCCTGGGAAAGCACCCAAGCCCTTCATATTTTGCTAAGTATGCCTCAGGTGGGTACTTTTGAATGCTTTTCTTACTTCTGTATTAAAATGAGAATTTTTATATGAGAATTTTTATTTTATGAGAATTTATTGTTCACACTTAAGAAAACAGTGAAGACTGGAGCTGTAGATTGGATGAGGATACCATAAATCATGGTCAAATTCAGTTGCAAACTCAGCTTGTTTATGTCTTTTCCATGTGTGACCCTTTTCCAAGAACCTGTGGCATTTTTCACTGCTTTTGGGATACTTCTGCACATCCAGATTTGGCAGAAGCATTAGCTAGCTCCTGTAATTCTTAAAACCCTAAAGCTGTGGCACACTGCTGCATTTCACCAGAGAACAGGAGATGAAGCCAAAGGTTCATTATAAAGCACAGCTGTAACCTAATCTATAGGCAGCATGCTGAAGTGACGTGCCAGGTCTATGTGCCATGGTATTAAATAACTTGGCTTCATCTCCCCTGAGTACTAGATGAAAGTTTAGACCCTCACTGGGCAGACCACACCACAGTGGGAGAACATTGTTCAACACGTAGGCTTTGGGGCGCCTGTGTCCATTTTGGAGGCTTTTCTCTGTTACTTGCTCTTCCATTTCTTTTTTAATCAGACTACATATAGGGGTATTTTACCAAGATGAGGTTTTTTTTGGAGGGGCAACCATACTAAAATGGACGTTATTTAAAATTGGAGAATAGTATTTAGAAATATTTAATTACACATAACTAAACCATCTATCATTTCATCAGCCAAAAAAGATCATGTTAGTTGGGGAAATAAATACAAATGTTTTTCATTTGGGGACAGTATTTGTACAGACCTCTGTATCTAGTACTAATTTCTTCATGCTATGTGTCCCAGAAACTAAGAGGAGCTTGCCTGGAATTGCCTTTGCAATAATGTGTATTTATGTGGTTTACAATATCACTTAAAATTCTTTTCCAGCCTTGGAGTGATGACTCTGGCATTACAAGTTTATGATTTGAGAGCTTCTCAGCCCCATCTCCAGTAAACTTGAGGCACCATCTTGAGTACTGACTTAAGTCTGTATTGCCTTAATCCTGCCATTCCTATGTACCACTCCCAGTGCCTGTGCTTACTGTCACTGCTCATCCGTTCACATGCTGTGCTAAAAGAGCAGAGAAATAGACTTTGTTTGCATTTTTGGTGGGGAATACCATCTACTTTTCAGTTAGGGACATGTGTATCCTAAAAGTTTGATTTTCAGGAGAACTGCCTGTAACTTCAGGGTATTGTGTTATTGAAGTGTCATGTTTAATGATATAAATTGAAAGTTAGAGCACATTCTTGGTTTGTTTTGGTGAGGTCTGTGTAATCCTACCCCAGGTACATAAGAGTTCCTCACCTCTGCTTGGAAATTAACTATTACTTGTTGCTTACCTGTGTTAGATTAGGTGATATAAAGACAGATATTGCACAGCATATTCATGTCTGACTAGTAATTCTTCACTTAACAAATATTTACTTCCTCTGGTACTTTAGTTTTCTGTATCTTCTTGCACACCCTTTTACATGCAGAGTCTGTCACCCTCTCCTTTCTGAGCTGTAATTAGCAGACTTTGATGTCTTTGAATCTGACAAGTTATTTTGTTTTTCATTGGATTGTACTTGATTGCTGTTGTTCCAACCTGTCTTTTCTGTTGTTGAGTTGCTATGTCAGACATGTACTCTTTAGAATGATGAAAACCAGCCTGCTTGTATCTTCTCTGCAACAGAGAAAGGAATGACAGGTATTTTATGTTCATGAGCACTGTGGTTAGTGTTTAGGAAGTGCATGTGACAGTAACAGAGAAGCAGGGAGGTCTGGTGTAACCTTAGGCAGGTTAATCACTGTACTCATTGACATTTGAATCCGAACTTTGAGCTGCATCAGGATTTTCGTACATCTGGTTGGTGGTGTTTTAATTTTTTGTTTGCATTATCATCTTGCACTAGCCTGGAAGAAGAGAGATCATGTTCTGCTTCAGGCTTTGTTTATTCAGAAAAGTTGTGTTGTTGGGATTTTTTCCCCTCAATTTAACAGGAATATGGAAGAAACTGTCTTCCCTGGGACACATCTTGTGCTGCTGCCATTTGAATTTTATATGCTTTCAGTTCTCAGGGGCTTGAGCTTCCTCGTTCCAGTTAAGTACAAAGATTGAAGGAGTGAACTTGATTTGCGTTGGCATCTGAAGGGCATGAAATGTGACTTCTTCAGCAATTGACTTAGTGTTCTCTTCAATGAGTCATTGCTACAGAATACAGTGCTGGAAGTAGTGGTCTCTCCCTTGGCACATTTAGTTTGTTTAGTTAATGAAAGAAGCACTTTAGAGGTAATTGAACACTTTGTGAAATTCATGTTATTAAGAGGCTCCTATAAATGAGGGATAGGTCTTCCAGGTGCTCTAGAGTGGCAGAATACCAGGAGGCACTGAAAATGGTTGGATTCCTGGCTTCTTGGGGTGAACAAGCGCCACCTTTACCCTTGGGAAAGATGCTCTCCTGGGTGTGCCACATCTGTGAGCTAGTGGGACAGACGCCTGGGATGGAGACCTTGAAGTCACCAGGTGACTTTCCATGTTCATACATGCAAGCAAAGGCAGGACTGACCCTATTACTGCTGCTCCAGTCAATGAAGAACCCAGTAAGGCCCATATCCATCATTGTCCACATCCCTTTACTGTGTTAATGTATTTATTTGGAAACACTCGCAAGACACTGATTTTTCCCCTTCTCCTACCCACAAGTCCTGGTTTGGATTCTACTGTTTTCTAGTCTTTAGGAATGTGTGCAGCAATATACCTGCAAATTGGTTAGTATCAGATCTGTAAGGATGTATTGTCACTCAAGTATCTTGCTCATATCTGGCCCAGTTATCAGCTAGAGTTTTCTGCAGAAATCTGCAGTTT